>JAUZST010014429.1:0-10616 GCA_034779995.1 Parotocinclus haroldoi
CAGACGTCTGAGTGTGTGTGTGTGTGTGTGTATGTGTGTGTGTGTGTGTGTGTGTGTGTGTGTGTGTGTGTGTGTGTGTGAGCGAACAGTCGGACGTTTTCAGTAAGCCGATCCCCCCTCTTCAATTACACAAGGGGAAGGATGCACGGACGCCAGCGCCAGAGTTAGCCCGTAGTGTAACAGAACGGCGTAATATCAGAACGCAGCGCTGTATCCATTACGAGAAACGTCCAATCAGGTCATGCTGGGAACGTGAGGTCATGCCTTTGTCACCATGGCAACCCCGAGGAGTCTTTGAGTTAACAACAATAAAGCAAAATCAGTCTTAACGTGTTCAGAAGTGACGACGGTGCAAACGAAGGCATCGTGAGGAGCAGGGCCATGTACCAAACCACACACTCCACTAGTGAATAGGGCACTAACGAGTGTACACTACTAAGTGAGTACTTATAAAAAACGAATTAATTCCATCCATGTCATTACTGAGATTATTTCATTCATCAACATTTCATGTCCTGCAATGAGTCGAGGATTCGGGAAAAACCCATCTGTAATGTGATCAGTGTGTGTGTGTGTGTGTGTGTGTGTGTGTGTGTGTGTGTGTGTTCCCACTTTTCCAGCCCATCAGCCAGGAAGCAGTGAGGTCGCTCTTATTTACAGCAGGAAGGCCACAATGGCTTAGCAACCACACACACACACACACACACACACACACACACACACACACACACACACACATATACACAGACACATACACAGACTTTCCCGATAAGCTAAACCCTGCGAGGACAATTTGCTGCTGAACAACGAACAGTATTTAAGACACCCTCAACACTCTGTCCCTGACCTCCATAGAACTCAAGCCCATAATTTCATCCCATAATTTCACTTTGTTGACATGGTAACTCATCTAGAAACAAACCATGATATATTTCCCTCCCCAAAAGCAGCCAGGTGATCATCAGCAAAGGTGTCGAAACTTTAAGTAACATTTTCCGTAATTACTAATAACAAACAGATCACAGACATCGCCTAGAAGAGTACAAAAAACAAAAACAAAACAAAACTACCAGGAACACTAACATTTAACTCAGAAGTGTTGGGACAAGGACTAAAACAGTAAAAAAAAAACTAAATCCTCCCCAGAAAAGGTCTAATTTTACCTCAGGCATTAGCGATATTTTACTAAAATAGAGAAAGCATACAATATCTATCAAAGCCAGTTTTTTTTTCCCTTTTTTGCACATAAACAAAGCAAATTTTTAAATAATCAACATTTACCTCAGACATGTTGGGGAAAATAATAAAAAAGAACTTTGTTAGCATGTAGCTTTTGTCAACCTTGCCATCATGATAAAAATAGCAATAATATAAAAAAATACCTGAATATAAGATAAAACCTGTATACGCATATATAAAATACATTTATATATAAAAACAAAGCATAACTATCTGGAACATCAACGTTTACCTCAGATTTGTTGCTAAAATGCTAATAAAAGACGAAATTATAGGTACATAGGTAGAATGTAGCTCTTAAATTTGTATGAATGAATTACATAAATAACATTTACCACAGATATGCTAGTTAATTACTGAAATAAAGGTGTGACTAAATATACAGCATCTATGATAATAATAGGGAGTTATTACCATTGTTGAGGACAATACTAATATATTTAGCTTACTACTAAATATCTGTAAAATGTTTTTACAAAAAGAATATGTTCAAGACTGAATATGAAACATAACTAAACTGTTACATTTACCACAGATTTGTTGCTAAACTGTTAATAACAGACGAAATTTTGTTTATCCTAGGTAGGCTTCTTTTATATTAATTATATAAATAACATTTACCACAGGTATGTTAGTTAATTACTATAATATAGGTGTGTCTAAAATTACGATTTAACTTCTCTGCATTATACAGCATCTATAATAATAATAATAGGGAGTTATTACCATTGTTGAGGACAATACTAATATATTTAGCTAACTACTAAATATCTGTAACGTCTTTATTACAGGCAACAAAAATGTAAAAGAATATTTTTCATAGTTAATATGAAATATAACTAAACTGTTACAAACACTAACATTTACCTCAGAAAATAGCAACATTTATCTCAGATATGTTGATAAACTAATAAAAACAGACCACATACATCACCAATAAAAACCATAAAGACTTTTATACAGACAAACAAAGCAGAACTAGCAGGAACATCAACATTTACCTCAGATATGTTGGGGAAAATAATAAGAAAGAACTTTGGTAGCATGTAGATTTGTTAACCTTGCCATCATGATAAAAATCACCATAATATCAAAAATTACCTAAGACAAAACCTGTATAAGCATAAAACAAGATCACATACAATATCTATCAAAGCTGTAAATATTTTTTTTTACACATAAACAAAGCAGAACTACAGGGAATTTAAACAATTACCTCAGAAATGTTTGGTAAAATAATAATAAAATACTATTTTTAGCATGTAGCTTTTGTCAAGAAACCTTGTAATTGTGATAAAAATATCAATAATATTAAAATTTACCTCAGATATGTTAATAAATTACTAAAAAAAGAGACCACAGACATTATCGATAGAAGCTGTTTTATACAGAAAAACAAACAAACCTTTTCCTCAGAATGTACAGAATGTAGCTCTTACGTCTATTATACAAATTATATAAACAACATTTCCCTCAGATGTGTTGGTTACTTCCTAAAATAAAGATTATACATACTGCAAATTAGCATTCAGCTTACTAGAGTGTAACTACTGAACCTGTAACTAACCTTTTTTAACCAATAATTATTTTAGATATATTCGTAAAGAGAATCTACAGAACTGTGATTAACATCAACAGTTACCTCAGAAATGATGCTAAATTACTAAAAACAATTAAAGTCTTTCTACATTTGTACATTTTTTACAGCCATCACGAAGATTAACATGTACTTCAAATATTTTGAGAATAAATAAAATAACTAAAATACATTTCTATTTTCTAATTTCACATGGACAATATAAGGACACCGAGGCCTAATTGTTAAAAAAAGTCCACAATTTCTTTAAAATACGTTAATAATGTATTTTACCACAAAGAATAATATGACTAAAATTCAGCCTTATTAAGTTTTGTTGGTATTGTGCTGCTCTGAGTTTATTGTTAATCATAATACAGCACTATATCGCTAAAACACACACACACACACACACACACACACACACACACACACACACACACATGCCTCAGGCTAAGAATCAAACCAGAAGAAACACAAGAACATCCTGATCTTTTTTTCATGATTTATACAGAGTTCACACGCCAAAGGAAACACACACACACACACACACACATGCGCACACACACACACACACAAACAGCAGAAAAGAGGAGGTTGGCATGGGTTTGAAGAATGTAGCCCCAGGCACTAGCAAGGAACATTATGCACTGTTCATGCAAAAATTAAAAAACATACTAGTCAAATATTAAACTAATCAACCAACCTCCGCTAAAGCTAATGCCACTATTTACTCCAGACAACATTAAAATGTTTATTTAGATTGCTAAATCTGCTGTTCCAGGAAATGATGCTAATGGAAATGACATATAACCAACAAGACTATCAATAATTACCTTAACCATGTTTATTATTTACTTACAAAACTACAGATGAATATTTGATTTGAACTATTTCAAATGTTTCATCAAACTACATTAAAAAGACAATTCTGCCACATAAATCCAAATTAAAGACTTTTCTAAAATACTTTATTATGCTTTAGCTAAATAGATATACCCACTGCATGTTACATGCATGATCTAGAGAGCATGCTTACCTCAGATGTTGCTAAATTGCTAATAAATGGCTATATTGTGCTTCAGCTAAGCCATGTAGGTGTGTTACAAGGAAGGAAAAACATTTACCTCAGATTTGTTGCTAAATTGCTAATAAAATACTATATTAAGCTTCACCTAGGTTGATATAGACATTAAAGTCAACACAAACAATATTTACCTCAAATATGTTGCTAAATTGCTAACAAAATACTATAATAAGCTTCAGCTAGGTTGATAGACTTTTTGGTTTATAAAGACGATACAAACAATATTTACCTCAGATTTGTTGCTAAATTGCTAATAAAATGCTTCAGCTAAGATGATACAGCCATTAAGCGTGCTACAAGCATGATACAAACAATATTTACTACATTTCTAACAAGTATATTTCATTACCTCACATTTGTTACATTGCTAATAAAAGACTACATTATGCTTTGGCTAGTTAGATATAGCCATTATATGTGTTACAAAAATTATATAGACGACGTTTACCTCAGAACTGCTGCTAAATAAAAGACCACAATATGCTTCAGTTAAGTAGAAACAGCTTTTAAGTATGTGACAAGGATGATAACATTAAATTCAGATGTGTTGCTAAACTGCTAATAAAATATTATATTACACTTCAGTTAGGTAGATATAGCCACAATAGAAACAACATTTTACTCAGATGTGTTTATGAAACACAGATGAACTACAGATTTTTGAAACACAAATCCTGGTGGATTTACCCCTACAGGATATATTAATAGCATACCCACTACCTAGTGTATAAGTGTGAGATTTAGGACGTAGCCGTTCTGTCTCTCTGGTTTCCTCTCAGCCTCTTTTTTCCCTCCCAGCATTTCCCAGCAGACGCTAATGGCAGCATTAGCCCGTATTAGTGGTTAGCTCTCCATTATGAAGCCTGATCGATTGAGTCCGGCTCAGATTAGCTTAGACTTTATGCTGAATCCCGACAGAACTGCCGTCCAGGAAAAACACAATGCTTTCTGGAACTCACACTCGAACAATGTTTGCGGATTATGCTAACACACCCTCCAGGTTATCTGAGGTAACATCTGATAATGAGTGTTTTTTATAACGTGATGGCACTTTGGTTTCGCTATTGCTGCTCAATTAGTAAATAAAAAATGTAAATAAGAGCTGAATCAGTGTGAACTGAGGTCCGGTGATTGGTCTACATGAAGTTGCCCATATTAACTTCCCCTCTGATGTGGGTGTTTTCCTAAACTGACCTCCTGGTTTTATTCTCTGATCTCCAGATTGCTCCTAAATATCAATATGGATCCAATAATCAATATTCAGCACAACCCTGGGTATCAGCAATGAGACGCTTCCTCTCATCCTGCATACATTTAGCATTCACAGAGCCTTTTGTTTTCCATCTGGTAACAACTGTGTGTGTGTGTGTGTGTGTGTGTGAGAAGCCCTTGCCAAGATCCAGAAGACAAAACAGTTGTGAGTCTGTCCTTCACTAAAAACGCAAGTGAAAAAACAAAGTGTCAGTGTCTCACAATAACAACATTAAAGTAACACACACACACCCATACACACACGCAGAGTAAAAACACACAGTACACTTTTGAACTTTTCAAGTTTCAACAACGACACTAAACTTCTACATAAAACCGTTCATATTTAAATTTTCCCAAATCTCTCTTTTTTACTTATATATAGTTTATAATAAAGAAATAAACATAAAAAACCTTAGATGTGTATGCTATTATATTATTATTTTTATTATTATTCATTATTATCTGTAGTAGTAGTACTGTTATTATTATTATTGTCAACTGTCTTCCACATTTAAAAAAAATGTATTGTTGTAATTATTGTTACTACTATAAATTACCTTATTTCTCTTTTGCTTAATTATATTAATTTATTTACTGGTTATTATTATTATTATTATTTGCCATTTGATTATCTGTATTTATTTATTGCTGTTATTATTATTATTATTATTATTATTATTATTACTATTATTATACATTATTTCTCCCATTTGATATCTGTTTTTATTATTTACTTACTATTTTTAATCCCTATTTATTATGTATATATATTTAATTGTTGTTATTATATTTTTCTCCACCCGTTTAATTAATATTTTTTACTTATTTTACTGTTGTTATTGTTATTATTATTCATAATAATAATTAATTTCCCCATTTCATTACTTATTTTTATTTATGATTATTTTATCTGTGTGATTAATTATCTTAATTTTTTTAAACGTATTATTACTATTACATTTTATTCTCAGTTTGATTACATATATCTATATGCTGACTAATTTCTGATTTACTTATTAAAATATATATAAATTGTAATATATTTGTAATATTTTTATATATTAACACACACACACACGCATGCGTGAATACGTATAACAGGTATTATGATCCGAGAAACGGGTCGTTAACCGATGAAGTTCATCGCCATAGTAACTGTAATGTAAATATAAAGGGCAATTACTAAAGAAAGGTGGATGAGGGAGTATTATTGCAGTAACGTTACTCAGGTGTGAATAAAGTTCAAGTTTGAGAGCCGTGGGTGAGAAAGATAAGAACATACAGAGAGATAGAGAGTCTAATAGTGTAGTCTAATCAGGCCAGTGTGTAAACAGCAGTGCAAAGTAAACACACACACACCTCGTCTTACCAAATCTGAGATATTACCCTCACCACACACACACACACACACACACACACAAAGTGTGAGTGTAAGATGGGAGGATGTGATTACCCACAATCCTTCCTGATATAAAAGCCCTTCTGTGTGTTTTCTCTGAATGCAGAGACGTGTTGGGACGGGGTCAGGGCGTGTCCCCACCCAGGGCCTTTCATACGCCTCTTATAAAGTTCAGAAATGTGAGCACAGGAAAAGCGAGACCTGCCACACACACACACACACACACACACACAAACACACACACACACACAAAAGCTTTAATAAAGAGAAAGGGTTGTTACTATTACATCTCATGTAACACAAAACTGCTGTTCACCTGCACAGTAGTGACCATGTGGACAGGTGGAGAACATACCAAACTCCACACAGGCCCAAGCCCAGAATTGAACCTGATATATCTCTCTCTCTCACACACACACACACACACACACACACACAAAATGAGTGAGTCATTTTATCGTCTTTATTTGAACAGGACGTTGCTGCAGCTGCTATTAAAAGCCTTTGTCTGGAACGCTTTTAATTCCTCAGCAGTAAACTGATAACACACACACACACACACACACACACACACACACACACACACACACACAGATCACTCAGGTCAGGTTTCTAATCATAGCTGAAATCACTTCCTCTCTCCTGCTTTCCTTTCCTGCAGGATAGGAGTCAACAATGAACACGTTCCTCTCCCTTAAATTCTGCCCACCATATATAGGGACACGCCCACACTGTGTAGTTGGCATGTGAAACAGAAAGTGAACACGCTAACTACATGTGGTGGGTGTATGCCTCCTGTTTCTATGGTAAGCTCACATACCCGGCATTGCAGACTGAATCATTTCGAAAATATTCATTATTACAGACTGAATCATTTATAAACGATTCCTCATTACAGACTGCATATATATGTTGGTATGTGTATGTTTGTGTGTGTTGTCCCCTCTCCTAACCCCAAACCCCCTAACCCTCTCCCCACACCCCAAAGCTCCTTATACACAGCCCAATGCCCCCCAGACAGAAAAATTCAAAGCTGGTACATTATGGGAGTAGAGATACCCCACTAATTTCCCCTAATTATCTCTAATTACAGGGCAATGGGTTCATGGCTTGACCCTACACACACACACAATACTCAAAAGCAACCTGGTCCAACACACACAATGAGTAAAGGTTTTGGCTGACACAGCACAAGATCACAATGACACACACACACACACACACACACACACACACACACACACACACACACAGAATAGCGCTCTTCATTATGAGCAGGTTTCGCAAGGTCAGAGATGTAACAGCAGCAGTGTTATCACTAAACGTGCTCAGTGTTTATTAATGAGCCTTAACCAGGGGGACTACAAGTCCCAGAATGCACTGCATCTGTGTAGGTGAACAGCACTGTTGGTAATGTTGTGTTGTGTATGTTTGAATTGTTATGACCGCATTACATAATGTATAAACAGTCCTAAAACAAACACACACAGTCCATGAGAAGGCATGATATAAGACACAAAGTGTCCATGATTGGCTCCGCCTCCTCACTCACGATGAGATTTAAGCTAATACCAATGTGTGTATGTTGACTCTATATTAGGCAGTGGGTGTGTACTAATTCAGGTACACTCTTGTGTGTTGGTGTGATCAGGAGTGTGTTGAGGGATCTGGAACGTTCTGTACTGTAAATGGAATGCCTCTCTTTAACTGTGTATGTATAGAAACACGTCTGACCAGTGCTGGCTGGCTCGCTGTGTGTGTGTGTGTGTGTGTGTGTGTGTGTGTGTGTGTGTGTGTGTGTGTGTGCGCACGCTACACTTCACTGTGCCCAGAGTAAAAACAGAAGAGTCTCTCTGGTCTGAGGCATTTCCTAAACACAGCTGCTTAAATACTGTGATGCTCCTCATGATGAGATCTCCCACAGTACCAGGATCACCAGAAACATCTGGATTCACTCTGTGCCAAAAAGCTGACATATTTAATGTGGTGTTTGGATCCTGGTTTGGTGTTTAGTTTGTCACACCAAACTGTTACAATGTGTGTGCTAATGTGTGTGTGTGTTACAGTATGTGTATGTTACAGGATGTGTGGTACGGTGTTTGTGTTACAGTATGTGTGTGTTACAGTGGTTGTGTGTTACAGTGTTTGGGTGTTACAGTGTGTGTGCTACAATGGTTGTGTGTTACAGTGTTTGGGTGTTACAGTGTGTGTGTTACAGTATGTCTGTGTGAGAGGGATTGATATTCCTCTCTCCTCTGAAACAGGACATACCCAATATCCCCTGAGGGATTCCACTTCCTCTCAGCTCCACACCAGATATCAGACACACATCTCTAAGATAGAAAGGGATAGAGGCAAGTATGGAACATGGGTGGGGGTGGGGTGCATTAGCAGGGGTTAGGGGGGCAAACTGACTGGAGAAATGCCCCACTTTCTCAAAAGGTGTAATTCAGCAAAAAACATTACTGGAGTAAACCTGGAAAACCTTATACCTTCATCCCCCTGTATTTCCACCCACACTTACCCCACACCACTTTTCTTGCCCTCGCTTATCTACCTCTCTGGCGTATTTGCCTCTTGATCCATCCTACAAACACTGTAATATTTTTCAAAACCTATTTTGCCCCGTTACTACCACACTCTTAACTCAACAAACACCATTCACAAGTGTGTTTGTATTTACCCCCTTCTGCCCTTGTACCCCCTTAGTAACTGCCCCTGGAATCTGCCCCCTAGCTCTCATGAACCCCCATCATGAATTTCAGCTCCCATCTGGAAACGTACGGAAATACGACTCGCTGATTCAGCTCCAGCTTTGTCTGAGTTCAGCAGCTGTGTGTGTGTTTGTGTGTGTGTGTGTGCGTGTCTGTGACAGCGAGACGGAGAATGTCAGGTTCTCATTCACAACTTCCTTCTCATGACTGCATTACTAAAGTGGGAATGAGACTCACACACACACACACACACACACACACACACACACACACACATACACCCTGCGTTGGCGTCTGGCACGCCCTGTCTGCCAGGCTGAATCACAGATGATACTCTCTTTCTCCCTCTCTCTCTATCACACACTGTCACAAACACACAGCTTTAGAAATAAATCAGTATTCCTGTTCAATGCTGGACCTGTCCCAAATCACACTTACTACATAGTGCACCTGTACAGTAGGCGTGTCCCAAATGACACAATAATAATGATTATAATCCACTGATTGCTTCTAATGAGTAATTAATCGTTATCCTGTGTGTGTGTGTGTGTGTGTGTGTGTGAAAGAGTGTAAACACTGACCCTTTCATGCGCTGCTCTTTTATCTCCCAGGTGTAAGGAGTCATAAAGTGGGCGGGGCTCCCAGTTGTTTATGGGCGCTGTAATATAACGAGGCTGATTAAGTGTTTATCACCGAGACAATTACCTTCAGCCTGCACGCTACAGCCTGAACCTACTGACCTTACACACACACATACACACACACTGTCATTGGTTTGTTTGGTGTTTGGATTCTGGTTTGATTTGACGTTCGGATTGTGACGTTTGATTTGTGGTGTTTGGGTTGGTGTGTTTGGTTTGTGGTGTTTGGACTCTGGTTTTAAATTCGGTTTGTTGGGTTTTGGTTTGTGGTGTTTGGTTTGGTGTTTTTGGTTTGGTGTTTTTGGTTTGGTGTTTTTGGTTTGGTGTTTTTGGTTTGGTGTTTTTGGTTTGCTGTCACATATTTTTCAGTTAAATTAATTTTAAACTCCCTAGATATAAACCTCTAATTACTAAATCTCTGGTGATTTTAAGACATGGGAAGTGAAAGAACGAGACCAAATGTGAGACAGCAACGAAACACAGCACATCCTGTCATATAGCAACTTCCTGTTATACACACACACACACACACATTGAGTAAGAGCAGGGTGATGTCTATGACCTTCCTTCAGTAAGCGAGGTAAGAGGAAGTTCCTTCACCCCACCCTGTGAGAGGAGAGAGCGCCAGACTGTTACACACACACACACACACACACACACACACACACACACACACACACACACACACACACACACACACACACAC
>JAUZST010014430.1:0-10615 GCA_034779995.1 Parotocinclus haroldoi
GTAAAGCTGCTTTGAGACAATGCTACATTGTAAAAAGCGCTGTATAAATAAAATTTGATTGATTGATTGATTGATTATCATGATTGAGTAGCATGTTCATGGGGGTTAACAGAAGCATGTCAAACTAGACGAGAGTCCCACAAATTGGCTGTTCAGTAGGGTGTATGGTCAACCAAGACTGTCAAAATACACTGAGAGCGATAAGGCATTGACAGGATCAGATTGTCCAGCAGTTCTTGTGGAATCCTCTGCAACTCTTGCTCCAGGGCAACTTCCAGCTCAACTGTTGTGGGAGGCATTGGACAGGCTCGGCAGATGTCTTCCCAGTATATCTTAAGCCTGTTCAGTGGGTTTCAGGTCTGGTGAACGTGAAAGCCAGTTCATGTGTTCGATTCCGGCCTCCTGAAGCATGTTGTTGACAGTGGGGCCTTGCATTGTCGTCCATGAAAAGAAACTTGTTACCAATTGCTCCAGCATAGGGTTTCACTATAGGGTGCAGCACCTCACCTCTGTATCTTAGCGATCCATTTCTGATGAAGTGGGGTTTGGAAATATCAATGCTGATGCCAGCCCAAACCATGATTCCACCACCACTGAAGTGAGTCCCTTTCTCACATGAAAGATCAGGACAATGGATCATGATTGTCAGGCTACAAAACGAACTTTGACTTAGCAGAGAAGAGGACAGTTGACAACTCATCATGGCTCCAATGACGATGCTCATTAGCCCTTCTACAGTCCTTGTACAGGTTCTACGGTGTTCAGCAGATAGCGGAATGCATACCATTGGTAGCTGAGCATGCAGTCAACCCCGATTAAGCCTATTTCATATGGTTTGGGTCCTCGCAACACTGAAACAGAAGCTGTCCCCGCAACCCTGTTGCATTACTGCGGCTGCTCTATCTTGACAAAAAGGTCAACTAGCGGTCATCTCTTGCTGTAGTTGCAGATGGGTTACAATACCCTAGACTTCTTTGTACTGTTCCAGTCTCTTGCAAGCGATTCCACAGTCTGATAATCACACTTTCAGATGTTGCAAGTGCTGTTGTCACTGTTGTCTGTGTTTGACCAGCTGCATGACGTCCTTTTGGCTCTCTAAGATTTGCATTCAAGCAAATTGCGTTGCAGAGGCATTGCAAGGCAGGATATCCACTTTCATGATTAGAGAACGTTCAGATACTCCAGCACTTTCAGCCTTTTATATAGTGCAATTTCAGGTTTCACAGATGTTTTTGCATCTCATTTGCATTATAGAACAACTTTCTTTGATTTGCCTTTTGCTGTTCTCATGTTCTTGTTTAATAAAAAAAGGTGAAATGCTTCTTTTTTTATAAACCACATTTTTACATATTATAAACCCAAACAGTACAAATTCTTATGTAACAATACATGACAAAAAGACACAATATTACTACACTCTAATACCCCCATTGTCACGATGAGATCGCTTGCGTGATCTCGTTGGACAGCTGTCACCCAGGCTACCTCCCCTTCAAGCTTCTTCTCCGCTCTTCTTTCAGCTTCTCCTCCTAGCCTCCTGGCCTTGCCACCCCTGGCCTCCACCATGTGTTCGACGCTCACCATTTACAGTATGTGCTCAATGACATGAAGGAGAATTCACTCCACCTTCTGCATATCCTGGAGCGCATGAGCAGGACCGTGGCGAGCATGTCGTCTCGGATCGTGGTAACTCCAGCACCGGTGGTGGTAATCCCAGCCACCGATGCTGGTACCTCCCGTGGGCTGACGGCCGAGTCAGCCCCGAAGCCTGTTCCGACGGTCGTCCCGAGCCTCCTCACTGAACCGCCTTCAGCCCCGGATCCACCGACCGTCGCACCTGGTCCCGATGCTGCTCCTGCACCGGAGCCTGAGCCTGTCTCCGCGATGGAAGCCATGGCTGTCGCAGCTGGTCCCAGATGGAGCCTGCTGGACCGCTGTTGGCAGTCACTCCGGTGCCCAATCCGGAGCCCAGTGCATCCGCTCTTTTCTCTCTCTCCTTCTTCTTTTACAGGTCCAGATGCGTGTTCGGCGGTTGAGCCTCTAACTGGGTCATGTCCTGAGGGTCCCTGGGGTCCCTCCATTGATGGTTGTCCCATTCCTGCCGGGCTACCTTGTTCTGGGACCTGATCCTGAGTGCCACCCGGTTCCGGTCCTCTTGGCCATCCCAGCACCTCCTAAGGCTGGACCTCTCCCTGCCTCCCCTTCTATGCTCACCGCCAAGCTAACGATGGAGGATCGCCCAGCCACTACTGTCATTGCCTCTCTAGTCCCGGTATCATCGCCTGCCCCAAGTTCGGTCACCGCTCCTGTACCTAGTGTTCTGGCCGCGGCTCTGTCACGATGAGATCGCATGCGCAATCTCGTCGGACAGCCATCACCCAGGGTACCTTGGGTACCTTCTTCCCCACTCTTCTTTCAGATTCTCCTCCTAGCCTGCAGGTGGAGCTCCCGCCACCCATCCTCTTGTTCTATTTATACCGCCGGTTATAATGGTTCCCGATCCTCCCTACGCGTCCCGTCGCGTTTACCGGCTCCCTTCGCTATTCCTTTTTTCCAGTCCCAGATCTTAACGCTCTATCCTCTACCTTCCTCGTTTTTGTGTTCTTGTGTTTGCAACCGCATGTTCGTTTTCGCTGTACATACTTCTCGTTTTCTGTTTATTAAACCCCGCTTGCATTGACATCCGCCCTGTTTGGTTTATTCCTTCCACACGAACGCCGCATTACCCCGCCACTCAGCGTTACACCCATGTTCCAACCTCACTAATGATGTTGTAGCAAGGTTGTACTTTTATACTTCAACGTGAGTAAAATATAACTCAAAATCAACAAAAGTTTGGATGGTATGAAAAAAAGCTTAAAAAAAAAAAAAAAACTACTAATGAGGTAAAAAAGTGAAAAAATGTTGTGATCTCAAACAAGTGTTAAACAGTGTGAAAGTGTACATTACCTTTGCCAGGGGCATGGACACAACCCCATAAAATGAGGTATCTTGGACTTCTTAAAAAATAAGCAGTACTGATTTATCTGACCAGCCACTTCACAATGTTCTGCCTAAGGCAATCTACTAACAGAAATATACACTTTGGTCTGTTTTTATTAATCATACATTAGATGCTTCACATGTCCCTGAGACAGTGATTGTTAATCAACTCTGTGCTCCTAACGAATATGTAACTACATTTTCTCTTTTCTTTCCAAGCTGTTCTGGCACCAGTTCCAGCACCACACACTTAGATGCTTCTCCACCTTTGCATCACTCCACTGGACTTCATCAACAGAACCCAGTCCCACCATGCCCGGGTCTCACTAGATTGCAGTAACTCTCTCCAATCATTTAGTTATTAGGAGACGATGCGCCTCCAATAACTTACCAATGAGGACTCATTATCGTAAATCTATTTCGGTATTTAAATTGTATTACTTATTTAAATTGTATTTTAATTAAAATGGTATTACTTACCTAATTTACTATTACGACAACTTAATTATTTTAATTAACATCTAGGCCACCAAAGGAGGATGCATCCCTTTTTGAGGCGTGGTGTTCACAAGGTTTCTTTCTTCTATAGTGAGGAAGTGTTTCCTTGTCACTGTCACCCTAGGCTTGTTTAATTTGGGATTGGCTTTTTAAGATAATATAATATTGTAAAGCCGCTTTGAGACAATGCACCATTTGTCAATAAATTGGATTTTGACTTTGACAGTGAATTTTGTTTCTGTGATGAATATAAATTATATTTTAAAAGGTTTGCACATTTTTAAATATATGATGGTAGTATTTAAATAAAGAGCTACTCTTGAAATGTTGGTTGTCCATTTATAATTATACTGACATCATCCATCCCAAGGGTGGTTTTACATTTTTAAAGTTTGTTGATAGAAAGTTGCATCGAGACAGACATACATAGAAAGATTGATAGAGATACATTATACACATGCTGTGCGATGAAGTGTAGTGCACTCTATTCACAAATTTCTTAAACAAATTAAGAAAGGTCTACAGTTTACCAGTTAATGAGAAGGATGTTCACACTTTCTTTTAATCAATAAAGTTGAAGGATATAACTATGTAGCAAGAAAACAAAGAACTAGTGTTGGATATGGGAATGTTTACACAGCTTTATGTCCTTATGTGGGCATACACGCTGTTGCTGCAGCTTACTTCTTATCAATCAGTTGTCCACTGACAGCAGCACAGTTTCCTTCACAACTCCTAAAGAGGGCATTCATATAAAAGTCTATTGAATGATAGATATAATTCTTGGTTATTTTGCAAACCAAAGTCTTTCAATACATCTTTAAGTCTTTCAATACATCTCCTGCTAACAGCTGATTGGTTGTCTTACCAGCTTGCTAAATGGATTTGCCAAAATTGGGTGTAGCCATGATCCAAAAAATATTGAGCTCTCCTCTCTTTCATTATCTATTGTATTGTATCTGATGTCTTTCTTCAAGGTTCAACTCAATTGATTATATCATAGTTTTTTTATTTCATGCCATAAATAATAAATAATGATTTGCAAACTATTATTCTGATGTATCCTCTTACGAAGACATAAGATCTAAGTCTGAAAAAAAAAATCTTAATATTACCCAAATTCCAAAAATTATTTTTCTGATTTGATTGGCTTAGACAACTGAAGTAAATGCTGAAATTGAACAGTTCAGTTGTTATAATCAATCAATTATAATCAATGATTATAGAACTCAGGAAACATAAAATTACTATCATGCTTAGATGTAAACATTCATTGCAAAGAATACAGTCTTGTGCATCATCCATTCATTCATTTATTCACATTCTTCACACAGTGTGCAAGGCAGAAACAACTCTAGACAGGGCGGCAATCCATCATAAGACCCAGTCAAACACTCCAGGGTACCAGAGTACCCAGTATAGGACATGCACATTCCACATAAAAGGGAAGCAGACCATTACACCCGGGATTGAACCCAGGACCTTCTCATTCTGATGTGACAATGCTACTCATTAAGCCACCATGTCACCCAGTACCTTTTATTTAAAGCTAGAATATATTCGCATTTATTTACGTTAGATTTAAGTTTATATACATATTTAACATGCTAATGTATAAAAAGTTCTAAACATGTATAGCATGTTCTTACTTTGACACTGTCGTTGCTGCAGGATGAAGAAGAAGGTGGCAAGTCTGATACAGATTTCCTGGCACAAGAGGACAGGTCCTTTTGGCGTGAGTAAAAAGACGACATCCCTCCTAAATACTAACCAAAAATCGTCAGGCACAGCCAGATACTCGGAGTATAGTAATCAAAATTGTTATAAATGCTAGAACAGTATGTCAGCTGAGAAACATAAGAGAGAGAGAGCAAGAGAGAGAGGGAGGGAGAGAGGGAGGGAAAGGGAGAGAGAGCGACAGTGTTGATTTGTTTCTCTCTTCCCTTTCTTTTCCCCACCTACATTAATAAACTCTCTCCACATCTCTCAATATCAGTCCCACACAAATATCCATGACTTAAAAAGGAAAGGAATCCTTTAGCTTCACAAATGAGCAAGGTTTATCCTTGTCTCTGGGAGTAGAAAGATGGTGACATAACAAATCTAAACAAGACTGTCCTTTTTTGGTATCTTGAACTGCACACACCACTACACGCAATCCAGCTCAATTTTCTGGCAATCTACCAATTTGTTTCAGTTGTCTTACTGTTATAGTATTATGTTTATGTACACTGTTCACAAAACATAGGGGCAGTATATTTATGTAAGCATTATATTACATACTATTACACTATACTAGGACATTATAGTGGTAAGCTATATTTGATTATGTTTCTAACACAGTTGATATTTCCTGAGGATAGACTGCATGGTTTCTTTATAACAAAAAATTCTTGATATGTTTCAAGTGGCAGGTGTGTTTGGCAGTATTTCATTAGTCGCATCTAATTTTGCCTCAGTAAGGGGTTCAAATTGCAGACAATATAGAAATCATCATTATAGCACATCACAAAAGTATCTGGAAATAATATGGTTTTGAATATTGATAATTAATTATGTACAGTGATTCATCTTGCCCTGATAACTTTTGTGAAATTACACATCTGTAAACAGCAAGTAGAGATCCTTAAAATCTTAATAACAAAACACAATACAAAGGATGTGTCAAATGATATAAACCTTAATTTATATAAAGAAACATTAACTTATTTTTACATCAGTATGGACAGAATTACAAAGCTGAGTTTAGATAACTGTTCCATTCATGAAAGTGTAAATTTATTTTACAATGTGCATTTTGTGAGGTTTTATGCTAATAACATAACATTCAGTATCTTACCGTTTTGCTTAATCAAGTTTTATAACTTAAATGTAATTTATTACTAGTTCTAAACTATCCCAACTTTTTCGGAATGTGTTGCTGAAAAGCTGGCATGGATGTTTATTAACATGAAGTTGATCAGACAAAACATGAAATATCTCAGGTTCACACTGTCTGCAATAAAAATAAACCAAACAGAGGATAAACAAATATGACGAGAGAAAACATGTAAAAAATATTCAATAATAATTACAATGGTGAAAATATTGAATAGAATGATGTAAGAATACAAACACTGATCTTTGCTCTCTGAGTGACGTTTTAGTGGCATGGCATCCACAATCAACCAGAGGAGGGGCAGAGTTACTGCCCTTTGTGGTCTGGGTAACGGTATACTACAAACTGATGAAATAACAGGTTGAGTGGCGCCAACGTGGAGAAATATTGTAGAGTAGGACTGAAACAGAAGAATGTCTTAGTGTGTAGGCTGGAACTGGTCCTGTAACACAAACTTGCAGAGAAAAAGACAATGTGGTTATCTATTGTTAAGAGCACAGAGTCTATTAACAGAACACTACTGACACTAAGTGTAGTATGAGATCCCTGCAGCACTAACTATAGCAGAATAGTTAGAAAGAGGAGAACCGAAAGGTAAAACAGAAAGCCAAACAGAATCTCTAATTGGCAACTCACCTCCCCTGCAATCAAACCTGCAGGATCAACCATGAGAGGCAAAAAAGACAGTACCCAACGTCCCAGATCACTGCAGTGTATAGTTTGCTTGTGTGGGGCCCCAAATCAGTGTCTGTGCAGGTCCATAAACTTCTGAAAAGAATTTGACTTTTCAGAAGCTGCTCTTTCAATGGATGCTTAAAAATTTACTGTAGGACGTAACTGCTGGCACCCCGCAGTATAGTATAAAAAAGTATAAAATACTTTTATTAAAAACCTTTCAGGATTTTAAAAATATTTTTATTTCCTTTTATGTGGACACAACACAACACTTACCAGGAGACTGCAGGATTTCTAACTTTGTTCAAGTTGAACAATTTATGTTTTGTCTGACACAGAATTTATTCCAAATGAAGAGAAATCTACATTTACATTTATGGAATTTAGCAGATGCCCCTATCCAGAGCAACTTACAACAGAGCATAATACAGTCTTACAATTCAAGCAATGGTGGGTTAGGAGCCTTGCTTAAGTACCCAACTGTGGCAGCTTGGCAGAGGTGGGATTTGAACCCTGGACCATCAGGCCCAGAGTCCAGTACCTTAACTGCTAGGCTACCACAGTCCCAAATTTAGTTTTATTCTTAAAACAACTTCTCTCACAAGGTGTTCAGTTGAAGAAAAAAAGAATACCGGAGCTTGAATGTTTTGACCCAATGTACAAATTAACCAATTAGATTAGCACATCCACATATGCATAAATAATGTACTGCTAAGTTGTTTTACACCCAACACTTTGACTTATGATATAACAGAATGAACTTATCTAACAGAGAAGGCCACTGGGGCACTGGGTCTTTGTAAATGCAAAACGATTTTCTCTGATTCAGGCTCCCTCACATGTTCCCTATGTGTGCACTACACACGGTGTGACAAAAATCGTTGCATGCTGCGTCATGGACTTTTCGTAGAAGCTGCCAAAACCATTGAGGTTTGTCAGTAACACCTTCAGACAGCTTCGGACCACTACGTGGCTTGTTGTCCACAGTCCCAGTATCTCAGTATTTGGCTTTTCTGGGTGTCAGTTGTTGAAGTCTGTGGCTATCATATGGCAGCTGCATTTCCCGGACATCAGTCAATTCCATCTTCAGTTACCTTTGATGAACAACAAAAGTTTTTTAATTTCTTTGATAACCACAAGGGATGTTGCAAATTAGATCCATTTCTGAGGCAATTCTGGTCTTCTTTGATATGCTACATGACCATCCTCACATGAAAATGCTCTTGATATAATAGGGCAGCTTTCAGCATAGCATCCATGTTCCAGACATATAAGTCCCCTTGCCAACTACTTGCTGGGGAATTCAGATATGTATTTTCCCTTTTGTTTCGGAACTTAGTGTGTCCAGTGTCTTTTGACTAACTCTTTATTAAGCACATCTACCATACTGCTCCACCACAGTCAATAGTTAATCTGTTTTTGCAGTTTGTCATCCTCTAATCATTGGTCAGTGCTTACAGAATGCTGCATACAGGCAGTTGCTGACTCGAAATACTTGGTTTGGTGGACTGTTTTGAGTCAAGCTGTGACGTCTTTATAGGTAGCACACCACCATGAGTGTACATGTTGATTCATCGGTCTTCAAATAGGCTAAGTACTCATAGATCCTAAAATGGGCTAAAAAAAAAAAACAATTTTAGTGAATATTAAAATCATTAAAGCCTTATGTGTTGAAAGTAAACAAATCCTAATCCTGGCTAATCCTCCTAAACAACCATAAAGACAAGCATTTTAAAAATAACATCCCAGGAAAATGTACTGTGAAATTTGACAGTAGAATCATGAAGTGGCCAAATTACCATAAAAATCCATAGTAGAACTGTGAACTTTATGGTCAAATTGTAAAAGTTCAAATTAAAACTCAAGCAATTTACAGTTTTACTATAAAATCCCACAGTATATGCCCAGGCATGCACTCAAAAGGTTGTTTAATTATCTATGGGCACATATACTGTGGCATGCACTCACTTAACATAGGCCCACGTAATACTACAATAACATGATATTTACAGTTGGTTTATTAAAAATGCTTTTCAGTAAAAGTCAACAGCAAAAACTCCAATAACAAATTCTTTTAATCAAAATTCTTAAGTTAACATTTCCTGTAATTAATGAATAGCACAATGAAAGAAGTAATATCTCATCTAAACGTCCCTCACTTAACAACAAAAGTTAACAATAACTCTCAACTCCAAATAACACGATACTCAGTAACCCTCATTAGTGAATGAAATATTGTCTGTTCTGTAGGCTATTGGAAAAAAAATAATTAACAAATGAACTAATTAACAATCAGCTATTGGAAACAGCTATTAACCAATTAGCCAATTAACAAAAAATACCTCTTGTGTATTAGTAAAAATACCAACAAAAATATCAATAGACCATCTTTACTTTCCTGCTTAGTCCTCATCTTCCTCTTTGTCTGTTTTTTTCCTCCTCTTCATCTGGTTTTTCTTCCTCATCCTTCTTTGCCCATTTATATTTTGCTGTAGAGCTGATCTTTCTCAGCAGTTTCTTGTGGCTCAACACATATGTATAAATCCTTGCAAGACATATTTCTGAAATTGTATTGCACAAATAGGATCCCTTTCAATGATTCAATTGAGAGCTGGTTCCTCTCCTTTGTCCACTGGCTCTGCATCAGTGAATAAACTCTCTCCACATTTGCATTGTGAGGAGGAAGACAAACAAACAAACTGTGCAATCTTCAGCAGTTCTGAGTAGCATCCAATGCCTTTGGCCTTCTCAAAGTATTTGGTCCACTTCTGGTGCACCTGCAGGTCCATGAATGTGTCATTATCACTGCAGCTATCTATGAATTTCTTCAGATTAGCAAGGTACTTGATGCAGGCCTCCACATCATTTCTCTTTGGTGGCTCACTCATGTCCATCCACATGAATGGTGAGAACTCTTCCATAGGTGTTATCCATTTCTCCAGATACTCCAAACATGAACTGCACATCATCTATGAACTTGTCACAGCCCTCTTCAAGTCCTTCTCTGCGATTTTCTGTCAGCAGTCCCTTAACTTTGAGGGACATGAAATTGTTGTTCTTCCATTCAGTAAGAATATTGTGGATGCTGCTCAACATTTGCTTGACCTCCATAATGGAGTTGTTCTCCCTTTCCATTTCTTGAATGTGACTGTGGAAGACGGACATGAGTGAGTGCATATGCCACACGTATATCTCACTAAATGGGTTTTCAAAAAATCCCTTGATCATCATGGGTGGCTTTTCCTGAGATGAAAAAAATGCTTTTAAAGCAGGGAACCTCTGCTGCATCCTCTCTATACCTGAGAACTGCATCCTCGTTCCCTGATTTGACAAAATACTGTGTGATCGAGCTAGCACTACTCTCACCTCGGACAGCTGTTTTATGCTTCTCGGTGTCCAGATGGCTTTTCAGATCCCTTGCACCTCCATTGGACACCGAGACATATGTGGCGGCTTTGCACACTGTGCACAAGGCTTCCCTTTGGCTCAACCCGATCTGAAAGCGGGGAAACTCTTTTGTAAATCGTCGGTAAACATACACTTGCGCTTCGGCATGTTGCTTGCGTACTGACAGTCACGCTG
>JAUZST010014431.1:0-10615 GCA_034779995.1 Parotocinclus haroldoi
TGTTAAAGTATGAATCAAGAATCAATATAGAATAATAATAATAATAAAGTAGTTTGGAACAACAAACTGCTAGGAGCTAGTGTGTGTACGAATGAAGACTGCTGCGCATTTACTACTTTACTGTTCTGTAAGTAACACCCTGTCCTACCCTGTTGTAAATAAGTTAGAAAAGAATACTTTAGAAAATCTAGGGATAGATAGAAAGTAAAAATTCTTTAGATGCAATTTATCTCACAGCGTATTGAAGAGGAAGGACTTTGGGCTGCCATTAAGAGAAGGATGTTCTGTTGCTGCACATACTTTACCATAATACCATCAGGTTTCCCAGCCTAGTGAGGAAGGAGAGCATACTGAGTACAGTCAACATTCGGTCAACTTACTGCAATCTGGAGCGAAATATTACACGGACACAAAAAAGCATATCCAACTACTAGATACTCATGTTCAAGTAAAGTTTTTAAGTACTGTATATGTATGTGTGTTTTGATTTAATTCCAGGCTCGAAATGAGGATCAGGCGATTCAGTCTCCTTCAGCTCCTGGTCAGACAGTTGAAACTCCTCCTCAACTCACTATAAACAGCAACTCTCACGTAAGAACACATAACTCCTTAAGTGCTAATATATTTGGTAGTGGTATAGATATGTAAATGCCTTCAGAATTACCTTAATTAATAGTACCACTGATTCAACAAGGTGCTAGAACCATTCCTCTGAGATTTTAGCATTTTAGCATTGTGCGATTACTGCAGATTTGTCAGTTGCACGTTTATGATGTGAATCTCCCACCCCACCACATCCCAAAGCTGCTTTATTGGATAAATATCTGGTGACTGTGGAGGCCATTTGAGTACATGAACAATGACAGTCATCTATCATGTTGTCATGTTGAAAGCAGTTTGAGATAATTTGGGTTTTTTGACATGATGCATTATCCTGCTGAATGTAGGCATCAGAAGATGGGTACACTGTGGTCATAAATGTTGCCAAGTTTGTATCAAGGAAACCAAAGTGTGCCAAGAAAATATCCTCCACACCATTAAATCACCACCTGCCGTGAATTCTAGTCTCAGTTGCTTGTTCTTGGCAGGAGAGTCACCTGCCGTGGTCTTCTGCTGCTGATGCCTGTCAGCTTCAAGGTTTGGTGTGTTGTGGATACTTCTGCATACCTTGGTTGTAACAAGTGGTTATTTGCATTACTGGTGAGATAATATCAGCTCAATCCAGTCTGACCATTCTCCTCAACCTCTAACATTAACAGTTGATTTTTGCCTAGAGAACTGTCGCTCTATATATTTTCTCTTTTTTGCCTATTTTCTTTGAACCCTACTGATGGCTGTGAACATTCCAGTTGTTGAATTAATCAAACAAGGTCATCTAGCACCAACAAGCATGTCACATTCAAAGTCACTTAAAATACTTTTCTTTTGCATTCTGATGCTCAGTTCATCTTGACCATGTCTACATACCAGTTCCTGTCTGACTGACTAATTAGATATTTGTGATAACAAGCAGTTGAACAGGTGTAGTGTATGCCTTCAGTACCCCTGCATGGTCTAAGCAGACAGTATTTTTGACATTATTCTTCACATTTATGCTCATGAATGAAAGCTATGCTTGTCCATACGTGGCAAAATGCATCAAATTTAAAGGTAGCAATCTTTACCACACAGACTGTTGCATAATTCAGTATAAGAAAATGATTCTTTCTCAGGCTATATGTACATTTACATTTTGATTTTCATTACAGCTAACAAACAGAGACTAATTTCAGCATCTGAATATAATCAACATTATAGGTATGTTACCTGTAATAGACTACAGTTTAGATTATGTTTACAAACCCAGTAACCCAGTTGTGCCTGATGCACTCAGACCATCACAACACACTGTTTTATCAAGGGTGAGAGTGTAAAGCAGTTACTGCTGGGACAGAGCTCAAAATCTCAGACACACAGAAGTGATGCACCACTTTACTGTATACCAACGAGAGAGATGTCTACAATTTCCTCATGTCAGTATTTATCTGAAATCTAATTTTATTTATTAAACATGAGAAATAATACATTTACAATTACATTGACATGTGAATCGCTTTGACACCACCATACAGAAGAAAGTACACACATTTTAGTACACTGCTAGTAGCTTGTATAATGAAACGAAATTGTTAACAATATAGCTGTGTGTAAATTAAATGTTGCTAAATTGAAAAAGGTAAACAATTTAACATTTACTGATTTATTGGAATGTTGTTGAAAAAGATTTGATGAGACTTGTTTGACAACAGGACCATTTAGTATTACATCTATTTATGTTTGTTCCATCGGATGAACTGTTTGCATTTAAACAGTAATGACTTAAAATAAAAATGGTTTACACTTGTGTATTGTACTCTCCAGGCATGTGATTGGTGCAAACATATGCGTCAAACAAAGTACCTGGACTTTGCTGCAGGTGAGGATACACTGCAGTTCTGCAGTGTCAAGTGCCTCAATCAGTATAAAATGGACATCTTTGTCAGAGAGGCCCAAGCTGCACTCACAAGTCCAAGCCAACTAGATAATGAAGCCCATACAATCAGAGAGAGTGAGACACTGCTGACTCCAGAATCGTGGAACAATTCTTCCCTGGAGGGACACAAAGAACCACTATCACCCAAATTTTTCACACCTGTGTTGTCTTCCTCATCATCTTCATCAGTGAGAACATCTGTCTTGGCTCAGCAGAAGGAAATAAAGGGCTCAGGTTCTGTGCATCATCGGACTAGCACACCCATGGCATCTGCACCCCAGCCTCACATTGTCCTAGAACAACCTTGGGTGTTACAGCGAACACCTAACAATAGCCAGCCACAAAAAGCAGGCTCCAGTCCAACCAAATTGTCCTCACATACATCTAAGAGTGTACATACTGCATGCATTCGCCCAGTTCACCTGCCACAGCTTTTACACCCCTGTGTAGCACCAGTTATATCCTGTGCATCCACATACCCTTAACCCATTCCTGCTTACTTGCCAAGTCCACAATCTACTATGCTGGTGCCATATCCCATTGTAGTTCCCCTCCCCATACTTGTGCCAATTCCCATACCAGTACCAGTAAACTCAGGGGTTTGGGATCATGCAAGGGTTATTTTGAAAGAAAAGGAGAAGGAAAAGAGAGCGGCACATTGTGTTTTAGTCACTCCTGAAGCTAGTGAAGGAATACCTCAAGACATAACTGACAAAAGGTTAAAGGAATGCAAAGTAAAGTCTGAGGAAAATTCATCTCCTATGTCATTTTCTCCTTTTGCATCCTACACTTCCCCAAGCACATTTGCTCAGCCAGAGCTCAGTGCCATCCCACTCTTTTCAGAAGTTCAGTTGGATGAAGGGAGCAAATATCATTTAATCGAGAGAGTAATACCAAGTGTGAAGCAGGAAAATGAAACAACATTTGACCTAAACAAGGGAAAGGATGACGGGAATGAGGACAGCAATAAGGATGAAGATGGCTTATCTGCAAAAAACTCCCCTAAATATCACTTAAGCACTTTAGTAGCCACTTTTACAGACATCTGCAAACCACCTGGATTTTCACCATTATCCATGCAAGACACACATTCATCAGTTATTCTGAAGAAATTACACAAAACATGTAACAACACAACTTCAGTAGTTACTCCTACATCTGCTATTCTTTTGAACAACATAGTGGCAACATCAGTCTCAGTGCCGTCATTATATTCCACATTGGGCAAAACTACCGTTCAGTCTGACCGGGATCAAGGAAGAGGCATTGGAAGTTTTGCCCCATCCCCTGACTCTGAGGATGTAAAAGAAAATGTTTTAGGAGAGCAGGAATCCACCATTAACTACTGTGACCATGGAGAGCAATGCTGCAAAGACCAATCAGACGAGAGCAGAGAGGAAACCACAGACAGTGACGCTTTTACAGACAAATATGCATATGCGCAACCCATCCAACCAAAGTTACGAGAGAAGAACGTGCACACAATTGCTTTGACAACTGCACAAACACTTTCTCACATGGGTATACACAGTTTGGACAAGAGCTCTCAAAGGCATACACATGCTGCAGAGCAGAGTTGCCACCATGCTGAAACACAGCCAGCTTTAAAGAGGAGATGTTTGAGGATCAGAGACCAGAACAAATAAAACACAGGTAATTAAGGACCTCATACACCACCTACAAACACACATATAGCTGCTTAAACTAAAACTAAAAGGAGCCCCGACAAAGTGCATTTACTGTACATACGTTTCAGTAGGCCAACAGGTCTGCATTAAAAATAATTTCTTACATTGATCTTATATAATATTTAGATTTTCTGAAATAATGACTTTTGGGTGTTCATTGGATGTAAGCCATAATCATCAACATGAAAATACATACATGAATAAAATAAATAAATCACAAAAGGAAACACACACAAATTAAATATTTATGGTTAGTTATTGAATATTTTGACCAATCATTTTAAATCATAAAACATAGTACTTAACATAAGGCAATTTAAGTAATGCCAATTGAAAAGTAGAACATAACTTGTAAACAAATACTGTGGTCACCGACATTGATTTTCTGAAATGTTCCTGAGCCCATGTGGTAAAATCCGTTACAGAATGATGTGAACCCCTCCCCATCCTTGCTTGTGACTGATCCTTTCAGGGATGCTTCCTTTATACCCAATTTGACACCCACACGTTTCCAGTTAACCTGTTGACCTGTGGAATGTTCCAAACAGGTGCTTTTGAAGCATTTTACAACTTTCCCTGTTTTGTTGCACCACTTTTTTGTTACAGCCATCAAAATGAGTGAATATTTGCAAAAAAAAAAACCAGATGAACGGATGATCTTATGTTGCCCAGTTTCCGAAGGGAGCAGATCAAGCTCTGCAGCCTTTCTTTCACACCTTCTTTGGAAGGGGATTTCTGAGACGACACCCATGCAGACCAGTTTGATACAGTGTGCGACTTATGGTCTCAGAACTGACAAGCAGCCCCTTTAACTATGGTTAACAGAAGACAACTTAAAAGCACCACTACCCTTTTAAAGCAACTAGTCTGCTCTTCTAATCAACATGAGTGATATCAGATGTCTTGTCCTCCTTAACTTCTTCTCCTGAGCTAAAGAGATCATCACTGAAATGATGTTAATGTTAGCAGGTCATTTTGTAGGTCTGAGATGCAGTGGCTGAAATGCAGTCATTTTTGATAGGTCACTTTCATAATTACAATTTATCAGATCACTCTTAATTTAAAGTTAATAAAAATTATAAAAAAAAAACAATGCAGGAAACATTGTGAAAACCAAAAATTTTTTCCATTCTCAAAAGTTTTGGCCTTGACTGTAATTACAATAAATAAAGATATTCTTAATTGTAAATGGCAGTATGGATATAAAAGAAAATGAGAAAATGTAATGAATATATCAAGTTCTAATTCAAGTAGGATCAGACCAGGCATTCTGGAACAAACGTAAGGTTAGGGAAAAGAATAGTGGGAATTTGTTGGACCGAAATACGTTTGTGATAAGGATCCAACCTGACTTTTTTTGGTCTGGTAAAGTGACAGTTTATGCTATTATTGCGTGTGATGTTGACTTGCACAGGTAATGCATGTAAACATAAATAATGTCATAAAGCATGATAATCCTTGTTTGCCAAGTCTCAGCTTCATTTACTTTACACAGTGTTTTATTTTAAACAACAATATTTAATTAAAACTATATAAAACACTTAGCACTGTTAGTTACTATTTTAATGAAAGTTAGAAAAAAATAAAGTAAAACAATAAAACATTTTTCTGACTTTCAAAACTGCAAATCTCTTTTCTGTCAGCAGGTGTCACAGGTATTCACACAAAGTTGTTGCACTGTCGTTCAGATGTGAATGAGATATATATTAGATAGATTTCTATCTTCTATTACAATTCTAAAAATATCGCCTATTAAAATAAACAGACATTGATCAGATGGGCATTAAACAGGTTGGTACTTTTTGCATTTTGATATCTACAGGGAACCAATTCAAGGCTGATTGTAATAATGATAAACAATTAAACTGAACATTCAATAGTAAATTTGCAAAAACCAAAAAAACCTTCCAAAAAAAACTAGATACAAGCTTGTATGTTAGCTGTATGGCTGTAACACCACTTTTCAAAACTATTATACTATCCTAGCTTTGCTTCTAAACCTGTAAAATTATACTTTAATACTCTTAATAACCAAAATATAACCAAATAATAGTCAATTAGAACCATTGGAATATTTTTATACTGGCATCTAAAGTTTTCACTTAGTCCACTATTATCCTGCTTGCAGTGCCTAGAGAAAACCACCATTCCCATGTGAAATAGACACTTTTTTGTCTTATGATATGAAATCAAAATCCATTAAAAAAATGTAAAATTTTTCCATGAGGACAAAAAATTTGCCACCCTGGAATCAAAGGACCTTCCCATTGTGCACTGTGTACTAGCATGCAAGCTTGGTCATCTAGTTTGTAGGGAAATACCAGTTTAGACAAGGTGTTGGTGGCTCTGTAACATGCTGAATGGTACTCAGAGGGAAAGTATCTGAAATCTTTTTGCAGACTTTTTTGAATTCTTTTTGTGTGAAATCATTTTGAAAGCACCTTTTCAACTATGGAGGATTATTTGCATTTATTTAAATGTCTTTATTACCCAGCAGTACTACCACTACCACATTTATTCTCAAATTGTATGTGCTACAATTGCTGTCAAGTGTGGTTCAGGTATCCTTGTGTATGAGCCATGAAGCTGATTGTATTTGAGAAGGTTTGTACTTGTTCATATAAATGTAAATATAAATATAAATCACAATAACAACAGAACCTAGCCAAATCACCCTGATCAAAAGTTTACATACCCTAGTTCTTAATACCATGTATTGCCTCCTTTAACATCAATGTCAGCTTAGTCTTTTGTGGTAGTGGTGAATAAGGCCCTTAATTTTAAGCTACAGAACTGTTGTCACCCTGATTTGTTCTCTATTTTTATTACTTTCCCTGTGTTGTCTTGTGCTATTGCATTAAGTTGCATAAAGGCACTATTTTTACCTTAAAATGCCATTATGCACTCTTCTGTCGACCAATTCATAATTTGTAATTTCGTATCCAGAGTGTCCAGTGATGTGAGGTATGATGTTACGGTATGGTACGGTTATGTTATGGTAGCAACATTAATTCCTTAAAGATGACATATTTTCCAGTGAAGTTCATGTATTTATCAACAAGATGAGATTTCTTTGAGGAACATTTCAATCATTTTCTCAAACATTTGTTAAGCACTGGAGATCATCTGGCCATCTTTGCTCATCAAAGAATTGAGCCTTTCCTGCATGTTGTTTTTGTGTCAAATCATCAAAAACTTTTTTTTAAATGTGTTGCAGGCCTGAAATGCAATTTATTAACAAATATAATATGGACCCATCAAGGGTTCATACTGTTTGCAGTTATATAAAAGTCAAAGTACTTGTAAGGAGAATTGTGTTTTATATACCGTCTCAACGTTTTATGATTTGGAGAAGTACATTTTATTTCATGATGGAGCAGAAGTTTACAGCTCCATTCAGTCCTAAAGCTCCTTCAGTCCTAACCTTGGACTCTGTGTGGAGTGTCCATGTGAGTTTACTACGGGTGATCAGCCAGACCATTACTTTGTGGACCTAGATGTATGGTTCACGTCTTACAAATACTGAACTGCTGACACATTTCTACCATGACCTGGGATTCCATATTCCATGCTGGCCACACTCTGATTGGAAACTGAGTAGGCTTCAGGCCATTTAGTAAAATAGTCCATGGCAACGATTATTTAGCGGTTACAATGATCCAATTTGGGCAATGCAACCAAGACATCCACAGATACTTGTTCCATGGGAGAAACTCCTTGTACACAACATCAGACAGATATTAGAGTACAAGCAGGCATTCCCAGTCTGACTGCAGCATGAGGCACCACCCTTTGCGACAACATGGGATGCAATCACTTATGCAACAACCTTTAGTCGCAAATCGTTTACGTGCACAGCATATGCACGCTTCTGGCACTCACTAACACCCAGACGACATTCCCTGGCTGTCTGGTATACCACAGTCAATCGGGAACACAGATCACGAACATACTCACAATAATCAGTATTCCAGATCTTTTTAGAATGGATGCCATGTGTTCTGGATCAAAAGATCAACCATTCCGTGTGAAGTCCACGCATTTATCAACAAGACAGTGCAAATCACGTCTTTATGAAGCTTGTAGGGCACAAGCAACTGGCACAGTGCTACATCCAGTTACTTAAGGCTTTTGTCCTGCATAAAATCAATGCAAGAGCTGGAAAAGCTCTTTGTCCTGTTCCTGTGCCCATAACAGTGCCCCACAATTAAGCTGGGCACACACATTTTCCCAATCATCTGCTGCTTCATCAAGTTTGTAAACCTCAATGCACGGCCGGTGAGAGAAAGCTTTGGCATTTGCGTGTAACTTCCCAGCACAATGTTCAATTGGGAACTAATACACTGCAATCCACTGGTCAACCTAAATAAATCCTCCCCTCCTGGGTTAGGTTATGTTCAGTGGCCTGGTCTTAATGGTCTTGGAGGAGGTGTAGCCACATTTTTTACAATAATATTGGCATTACCATTAATTCTCTTTACAAGGCTAATATGTTTAAAATACTGATTGTTAATGTGACTGATCCATCGTTATGTAAATCAGTCTTTACCACACTCACGATGCTTACTCAGAATTTCTTCAGGAATGTTCTAACTTTCTTTCTTGCTGAGCAATGTCAATAATAAGACTTAATAATTGTAAGGACTATTAACATTCACTTTGAAAATTAGCATTATCCATGTAAACTGATTTGAGTCTGCAAGGAGAATGGATCCCTTTTTGAGTCTTGATCCTCCCTAAGTTTCCTTATAATGTTCAGTGTTGCCCTGGGCTAGCTTCATTTGGGATTGGCTTTAGAAGATTTTGACATGAATCCCAGAAGCAGCAGTACCAGTGTTGATGTGAATTCATAGTCCCACAGTGCTTTGCTGTCACAACTCCCGTGCTGTATCCACTTTCATTTACTCCAAGTGAAACGATTCAGTAACCGAAACACGGGCTGCTTGGTGCACCGTACACTGATGCTGGAGCAGTTACACACTTTTTGCATTTCCAACATATGACACATCCATGTCTGGCTCCTCGTGTCTCAGACCACCACTAGTCGCCATGCAGTTGAAATATATACTGTGGTCAGACAAATCAATATTCCAGATCTTTTTTTGGAAGACAGATTTTTATCTGTCAGCGCCCTTGGCAAAGGTCATTTACAGTTCTGTGACATCAGAATTAATACGGAAAATTAAACTTACATTTTAGAGCAACATTAACTTCTTTCAAAAAGACATCTTTTCCAGGGACCCTCATGTATTTGTAACAAGACAATGCAAAACAAACGAAATGAGAAAAGTGTATGTTTTGACTGAAATATTCAAATCCTTTTGCATTGTGTTTTTATTTCACATTTCAAAAATCCAATCCAAATTTAAATTACTCTAAAAACATTTTTACTCTAGGCAGCACAACAAACCACAGTGGAGACTATACTTGTTGAAAATAGGCAAACTGCTTGGTGTTACGTTAATGTTTATATTGCTTAAAATGCTTAAAGTTCATTAGGGATTTATTTATGTAGACATTATATATGCTTGCGTTTGTACACACAATGTTAGAAAATGAATCTGATAAGAATTTTAAAACATTCCTTCCCCACCCACAAAATAAACATGTAGAACTAAACATTAGGATATGTTACTAACAATATCATTAAAAAATACAAAATGAAAGCAATAAACACACTATATAACAATAAACACAATCTGTACACATTACAAAAATTGTGTAAATCAGTGCATTTTTAACTACTGATTACCAAAAGTCAGTTCTGTCTCTGCGTTTAAATTGCCTACCAATTACTTCCTGGCACTATCACAAGTCCACATACCACCAACCATTTTGAACTTCTGTTGGAGCTGCTTTTTCATGGCTCTGGTTTAGATGGGTGCTGAGGGGCTGACCCTATGCTCACTAAATGAAAACTGCTAGGAGTCATACTCAGACATTTGCATAGACATTTAGATCGTGTCTAAAATCGTACCCTATTGAATATTTAGTGTATTATTATTTTGTAATTTTGTTGGGTTGTTCAAATTTATAGTACACTATATTGTTGCTCATAATACACTGTAAATATAGTGGACAACCGATACACACTACTTAGGAACTAATGTACCACAATGCATCCTTGTTTCCTTCTGCGTTATTCAGCAATAGTGGTGTGTGATACAGCAAAAGTTGGTATTGATTTGATACTAAGTAAATACAGGTAAATAGAGGTAGATACAGTATCACTGATACCAATAACGATAACATGTGCATGTTAAAACCAGACAGTCTTGAGTTCTGCACAACAGTACTACTGAAATGTACATTCTTCTCTTCTTGAGTCTGGGTATACAAAACTTTATTTGTCATTTCATTTGTTCCTTCTCTAGTTTAAAAATTTCACAAAATTACACAACTTATAACGTATCCT
>JAUZST010014432.1:0-10615 GCA_034779995.1 Parotocinclus haroldoi
AGAGAGCGCGAGAGAGAGAGAGAGGGAGAGAGAGAGGGAGAGAGAGAGCGCGAGAGAGAGAGGGAGAGAGAGAGAGAGAGGGAGAGAGAGGGAGAGATAGGGAGAGCAAGGTAAATGCGACAGTTACCTCACAGGAGGATTGCTGCATCCGATAGCTTGGTACGATCTTAAAGGTGATGCTGCCTCGCATTTCCCGCTGACAACAGAAACACAGCACTGTTTACACCACTATCTATCTGACAGGCTGACTGCTCGTGATTCTATTTTGGATGCCTTTACATTATGAGGCTGGAGAGGCCCAATCTGATTTTGTATTTAATACGAATCCTATGATTATTTGTTAAATCTGAAAAATGTGATCTGTTCGAATACCACAAGAGCCACTTTCATATGTGGTGCATATGACTCGGGATGCATATCCGATACGCGGCCATGCGACCTGAAAAAGGCTGAGATCGCAATTCATTATGTCATTTGACATAAATGAGCCCTGTGGTGAAGGGAATATGACAGCAGTGGGGGAGTGTTGGAAAAGTAAAATAACAGACCCCATTAGTACTTGGGTTGATGTCAATTATCAATTAAAATGACAATTTTCAAACTGCTAATTATAAATGGCTGCATTAAGGTGAACGTGAAGTTTAAAGACAATGAGAACGCAAATCAAAAATGTGGCCATAGCCAACTAAGGTGTGCTTTTTAACATGACCAATAAAGAGCAATAACCTTATTTCCAAACACCCAAATTCTTTGACAGTAATTGACGTAATTAGATTAGACGCTGTGTTGAGCGTCAGGAGAGACTGTGGATGACAAGGTTTGAAAAAGGTAAAAAAAAAACACTGATATTTTTTTTAAAATGTCAGTCTTTTCATTGCTGTAGATGTTCTATGTTGATTGAAGGTTACTGTATTCGGTGTTGTGTGATGAGCACTGCTGCGTTTATACGGTCTGGGATCTTGTCACTTAATGCCTCCTTGCCGACTAACACACTGCAATGCATTCCTGCATGCTCGGTACAGTTTTTTTCCTCATTCCTACCAGTCGAGCATAACATCCCATGGCTAGCGGAAGTTGTAGTCTACTCGTCTATACCAAAGAAAAAATGTGTTCCAAAATGATTATCCGATTCTCACTCACAAGCATCTTCTGGAGCTGCTCCACAGTCTGATTAGCTACACCTATGCCGTTAATCTCCCGGATTTCATCTCCAATGTGTAACGTACCTGATGAAAGAAAATGCGGAGAGCAATCAGCAAGCAGTTTGTGTGAGAAGACATGAAAACAGCACCGTCAATGCAAAAGCATTTCTGGTGGCGCTGTTTATAAGCTGAAACCTGTCATAATGAACAGAGTACCTCATGCCTCTTGAGTCTCCTAAAATTGAACAGAAAATTAAGATACAGAAAAACAGTTCCTTTCATCACAAAAAGCTGTTCTTCTGCCACCAGTTCAGGTCACAGTCTAGCTGTCCTCAGATCAGCTCCAGTGCTCTTACTGAACAGACTGAGCATGACACACCACCAAAAGTTTCCCACTCAGGACACCTACAGTAGGACTGTTTATTATACTAAACATTGATACTCATTCTTATTCTCTACAGTATTATATTTATTATTTTCTTTCCTATATGTATTGCCTTATATTCTATATTTGATTATACTCTTCATAATACTGCATTCTCTCTAATTTATTATAGTCTATATATAGTATCTTATTTTACTTAAATTATCTTATATTGTCTTTAAATATGTTCTCAGTTTGTATATTTAGATTCTGTGCGTTTAAGCTATGACTATAAACTTTGGTAACTCATACTGCTCACAAAATTTAGGGGCTATTTCAAAACACAAAAACCCATTATTAAATATATATTTGTGTGAGCAGTGTAGTTCAAATCTGGGCTGCCCAAGGATGCCGAGTCCCTTTTTGAATCCTTTTTGGTTCCTGTGGTAGTTTAGCAATTAAGGCACTGGACCGTGGACCAGAATTTCCAGGGTTCAAATCCCACCTCTGCCAAGCTACCACTTTGTTTGTTATATCAGTTGTAAGTCGCTCTGGATAAGGGCGTGGATAAGGTTTTTCCTTGCCACCGTAGCCCTGGGCATGCTCAGTTATAGGTTTAGAGCTTTTCATACAATGCCCTGCTGTGCGCTGCTTTCTTAAATCTATTGTGAGAGCAAGTACAGGTTTATAGGTGTATGCTTTCGTTGTGACACCACACCAACAGGAATTTCTAAAACACTCGTGACTCAAATGACTCAAATCATTCCTTCATACGTTCCAATTTCAGAGCATCTTTGCTATCTAAGAAAAAAGTGGCATCTAAACAAGAATCGTAAACCCACGCTGGCCCACGCTGAACATTCCTGTCGATCAGTGTACCTTGTCTATGGATCATGCCCCCGTGCATTATTCTGGCCACGATGCAGTGGTTCAGTTCATTCATCTTGAGCGTGATCCCCTAAAACAGAAAGAAACTGGGATGAGAATCCACACACAGACTCGTTATAATGCCACCATTAGATTCGATTTTTTAGCAACGGTATAATGACCATGTATGATTATTTCCCATTCTCTTTATTAGAATACAATGGATAAGGGAAATTCATATGCTGTTTTAAATAACTGGGAAAAAAAACCCTGACAAACAGGCTACAGTGCCAAGTATTTAGTGTGACCTCCCATTACACTTTAAAAGCGAAGAATGATATTAAAAGTGAAGATAAAAAAAGTATTACGGAGTCAAATCCAACTTTTTGGATCCAATCATCAGTAATATGTGGTCATCATACTTTTGCTAAAACAACAAATCTAATGGTGGCCTAAGACTTTTGTACTGTACAGAACACAATCTTTCGTTAATCAGTCCCACTTTATTGCAGCAAATCAGATCTTGGTGAAACGAGTGCAACGAAAGAGGAAGAATGAAGCCAGAGTGGGAAGTTAAAGAAATTAAAAATGTATGAAAGTGGCTTTTCTAGCTATGCCTACCATGGGCTCGTCCGTGTTTTTCTGGAACTGCACCAGACGTACTCGGGTCACGTTCTCCAGGTCCATGTCTCCGTTGGCACTCTCAGGCGAGTCTCCGTTAAGGTAGGGCGAAGTGGGAGGGGGCGTGACCCTCAAGGCTTCATCACTGTAAACCTCATGAGCTACCACATCATGAGTCTGGAGTAAGGCCTGAGGGGTGGCAAAAAACGAGAACTTCACACACTTCTGTCATCACAATACACACTCTGTTACATAAAACATCTAGGCTGCCCAAGGTTGGGACACTTTCCCTACACTTCTTCCATATAATCTTTAGGGAGTTTTTTCTCGCCACTGTTACCCTAGCCTTGCTCGATTAGGGGTAATTGTAAAGCTGCTTTAAGGCAAACTGTTTCTGAAGCAATTCTGGTTTCGTAGAATCGCAGAAATATTTCTAAACGAAGCAATACTCCAGACGCACTAAACATAACATCATGCAGTTCTTTATTGACTGTCTCTCTTTTTTTTAAGTTAAATGATCTTTGTTACTCTCGATCTTATTTCTTTGAATTACTCATTAATATCTGATGTTGTCAGTGTGAGCCTCCTACACAGACCGAACCAAAAATGGTAGCACGGTATACACTGTGTGATCCAGGAAACATGCATGTTATAGACAAATGCAGGTTATACTGTTTATACCACAGCATTTCACAGCCATTGCCACCCAGAGAACGGCCCCTATTGAGATTACCATTCTCTGTAAATCCTATAGACGGCTGTGTGTGAAAACCCCAGCAGATCAACACTTTCTGAAATAACCACAGTAACCCATCTAGCACTAACAATTACACCACGTTCAAAGTCAAATTAATCGCTTTTCTTCCTCATTCTCATGCTCAGTTTGAACTTCAGCAGTTTGTCTTGACCATGTCTACATCCCTAAATGCATAGAGCTGCTGCCATGTGACTGGCCTATTAGATATTTGTGTTACCTAATGAAGGTGCTGGTGAGTGTATCTTCTAACTGTTATATTGTGTATCCATTTTATTAATTCAACTGATTAAGCAAGTTAGTTTATATAAATATTTTTCAATTAATTCTCGTCTAAACATAGTAGATCTACGGAATCGACTGTTATCATGACAAATAATTACATAGACTGCTCACAAAAATTAGGGGATACCCTAGAATGAATTATTTATAAGCAGTGTATATCATGATAGGGGATTTCCCCCATATTAACCAACCCTATTTCTCATACAGAGCTTGTTCTGAAATTACTAATAACACACTAACTGACATGAATTCACCCAACTAATTAGAATCTAAAAAAATGCTGAACTGAAACAAACCCTGAAGTCTCTTACAATCCTCAATTCATTCCTTCCAGGTTCAGGGTCCTGGATCCAGGATCATACAGTGTAGTCTCTAATAGCTGCTTTTTGCTGAAAGCAAATTTCTCAGTCGTGCTTGTAAGCTCAGCTGATCCGCCACAACAGCCAAATGTATTTCTAAACATGTTTTTGAATCAGCAGTAAACCTTATGGACCTCATAACGGAATTTACAGGCTGGCCCCAGGTCTTACATAACAGAACATAATCTGTTATATAGCTAGTAATTATGGCTTCCTTGTAGAAGGTAAAAACACGAAGCAAAAAAAACAAAAGCAATAGAAAAATGGGAGAAGCATTCACTTCCAAAAAAAATCCCCACAAAAACCATACAACTCACAAACCGGGCGCCATCATGAGAAGCCTCACCAAGTTTACAGACAGTGTGTCGCCCTGTGGGAAGCTCCAGTAAGATGCCTAGCCATCCTTGGAATGGGGAAAGTGGTGTCACGGCCAAAAGCAGGCCACAGTTAAACCTCTTTTTCATTTGGTCCCCTCCCCTTCACCCGTTCACAGCACCTTTAGGATTCCAGGGCCCTTTCTCATTTTACCTGGCACTCCGAGCTGGAAAGTCTGACATCACCCTGCCCATGTTTCTAAGCACCCTCTCTGGAAAATTCCCCCTCCGCATCCTCACTCTCAGTTCCAGACTCCGAAATCCCCAGCCAATGCAAAGCAAAACGCTTCTTTTACTTTGACAGCTGAAATCCATTCCACATCCAGACGAGTGGAGCTCAGAGCCTTCCCTCCTGGTTCCTGATCTCTGTCTCATACGCTCTCTCAGTTCTCCACATTCCTTCCTCAACCTTTTCTCACTTCCTCTCAATGCCAGCTTCGCCTTCTTCTGCATAGTCCATGTTGGATCCATTTTTGTTGGGATCTGTTGTTTGTAAAGCTCCCCTTTATGTTGGATTTGTCGAAACATATCCCCATCGTAAATCGGGAACTGTATTTATTGTTTACTCAACACTTGGATTTTTGTGTACTCGTATAAGACAGGTTCCGGCATGGTAAGGATCGCCTGGTGTGAGTACACCCTAAAGTGCGCTTTAGATGGGACAGCAGCCCATCACAGGATCAGCAGGGGTTGCTTTTGGGGCGACAGTGGACCCGTTCAGTCGTGCCTGCGTGTGACGTGCACTGCCAGGACTCAAAGCTACGTCGCTGCTGTGGTCGGCATCTTAAAGTTTCATCTTTGCAAAGACAGAATATCAGCTTAACGTTTAATTTCAGCATGGGTGCCCAAACTTTTGTGTAAGACTTCATACTATTTTAACAAATGTATTTGAGTAAAAGTAGCTGAAATTCTAAAGGCTCTTAGGCGCATGATTTATTTAAATGTCGTAATAATGCTTCACATTCCATTACTGTTCATTTAACACTGCAGATGTTCAAATAGCACAAGCCATTACAATGCTCAACGTCATGCAGCATCTTCGCTGTTCCAACGTACCATAAAATGGGGTTGAGTGAGCAGTCGTCTGAGCTCTTTTGCATCTGCGTTCTCTGGATAGCAGGAGATCTCTTCAAGCACCTGCAGAGAGAAACTAACGTCAGATCTTTAAGCATTCCCCTTTAGACACACAAGTATAAACATACCACCTTTTCCACCATATCCCAGGATTTATAGGACCATGTGCTGTGTGCTTCGGTTTACCAGTCATACCAATGGCACACTATGTAGCCAACATTTTTGGACATCCAAAATGACACGAAAAAAGGTTATTCATGCAGGTTCTGTGCCACATTGCTGCTACAACAGCCTTTAATCTGTTAAATAGTTTTCAATTTGATTTTTGAAACATGACTGTGAGTCCTGGCCCCTGACTTTTCTGATGGAGTCGTCACAGTTGGCAAACCATTTCTTTACTGACTTCTTTTAGGAGAACAGGGTAGAAAGAGGTTGAACGACCTTGTTGGAGGTGGAAACCTATACAAATTGTCAAGAGTAATCGAGTGTTTCCATGCATTTAATAACCTGATCATAATCAAATTACTGCCATTACCTGATTATTCAAGTGGTCCTGCAAACAGCATCAGATTAAGAAATCACATAGAGATTTTCATGATTTTCTCAGAAAATACTTTCCATAGGCATGACAAGAACCTCTAGAAATAAGGGTTAAAAATAGATTTGTGTTGTTGCCAAGTCTCTGAAAATATGTAAAAAAAACCCCAAAAAAACAAAAAGTAAAATATTTAAACAACCAAAATACAGGAATCTCCCCTTGCCCCCTTGCCACGCATCAAGTTACAGCTTCGTATCTCAGATGTTCTTCTTACACTAGTGTGGGAATGACAGTCCATAACTGGGTGGTGTCATTGAGGGCTCAGGACCCCTAAACCTCTGACCCTTGAATCGTCCCTCATGTATTCCCATAATCCAGTTGTCTTAGTCTGAGCGTACATGCTCTAATTTTGGACTCTCTGAACTCTAACATTTAGGAATAATGTACTTAATGATAAAACTTTGAAGTTTATGTCACATTTCTCTGTGATTACCCACTGGTTGCAAAGAAGAAATCATCAATTCTTGAGTCATCTAAACCCAGAGATCTTCTGCGGTTACCTGATTATTACCCATCCTAGTGCCACTGTTTGTCTATGAAGATTCCATGTCGGTATGCTTCATATTACCACCCCCCCCCCTCCCCCGGTAGCAGTGAGTGTAGCTACAAATCACTAATTACAAAGGATGTCCACATACTATTGGCCATATAGTGCATACTGGCTTTTTTCAGTAACCTTACACTCTTTGTTCTGTCTTCTCAGCTCACAAGTGAGAGCAGTGACTTGAAGGGTTAACGCCATGAACTGCCGACTGGAAAGTTGTGACCTCGAACCCTTGCTGCCATTCATAAGAACCTGAACAAGGCCCTTCAACAGCTGAGCTGATAAGGGTGTAAGCTAAATGCAGTAAACGGAAATAGAATTGTAGAAGTCCCGCAACACGGCTGCCATGGTGGGAGACCACAACGCTTTTCAAGACATTCTGAGAATATGCAGCAATAATAAGAACAAAATATCTTCAGCTTACACATTCCAGATGTTTCAAAGCTGTGCCTGCACCATCTTCATCCGACTTCTTAGAATAGGAGACACATATAGGAGAGTTACGGAGTTGCTGGTGAGCTAGAGGTCTGCGTAGAGGCCTACACATGTTCAGAATTAAGCAGGGAAGGTGGTGGTCCACCATCTTACTAAGTGTCAATCAGTTATCAGGCATGGGTGATTCACAAAGAGTGCAGTACATTAAAAATGAAAGAGAAGTAGGGGTTGTTAGAGAGACAGAAGCTCTTCCCCTAGACAGCCGTGTTTAGTTTGTAGGTGTAGTGAAAGCAGAGTTAAAGCAGGCATGACCGGCACAGCACCGCAAACTTCCTCTAAACAGCAACTTCTGCTACGATGAATTTCAAAGATCATTTATCCAATGTCATGACCTTGTTCCACCAAAAACACCTGCACAAACATGCCCAAACATGGAACAGATCTCTAAAAAGATAAGGGCAACCAGAAATGTCTTGTTTCATGACTGTACCAGAGCTCTTTTTCTTTTCGATTAATTGCAGAAATCACAGAACAATGGACTATGTGATACCAATATAGGTGACAAGGAGAAATTTAATGCAGCCGTACTCCACATCATGATCAAGTACTGAATCGCATATAAGGAGCACTACTTCATTTATCGTCCATCTGATTTAAAAATAGGATCAATTATAACAGGATTTTAAAAACTGTCTTTTAGTCCCAGATGTTGTCACGGTAAACAGCTGGTAACCTCAACAGAAAATCAGTGCTGCAGATGCAAGACCGGAGGCAGCAGGTAAAGAACAGAAGTTTGTCATTCACTTTCGGGCACTATCAGCTTGTTGGCTCACAACTCTGTTGATGTGTTTAGAGACTTTGTGCGTAAGTTACTCGCGTTTGTGTGTACGACTTTCCACTACTTGTCTACGCTTATACAAACTGCATCTATGCTTATATGAACAGGTGTTCGTAAGTGTGGGTGTCTGTCCTATTGTAAGTAGTACTGCTTTGTTTGCCCTCCACTACCTGCATATTGTCTCTAACAAATACTGGTTCATTACTGGAAAATAAACTTTAAGAAAGCTCTACTGGTTTATAAGTCTCTCCATGGTTTAGCACCAAATTACATCTCTGACATGTTGGTCCCATATGAACCATCTCGGACCCTGAGAACATCAGGCAGAGGCCTTTTTCTGGTGCCCAGAGACAGGACCAAACATAGTAAAGCAGCGTTTCGGTTTACGGAGCTAAAATCTGGAAAAGTTTCCCTGAGGATGTCAGGCCGGCCTTTACTCTCACAATGGTTAAGTCCAGGTTAAAAACTGTTCTCTTTAGCTGTGCATATGACACCTGATGGTCTTTTTATCTGCATTCTGCCTTTTAAGATTCTAAACCGTTTCCTGTTTTCAATTGCGTTTTAATTGTACTTTTAACTTTGTGTTAATTTTATTTTTAAATTTCATTTTATTACGATTATTTTTTACATTCTGTACAGCACTTTGAATTGCCTCGTGTACGAATGGTGCTATACAAATAAACTTGCCTTACCTCATATTCACCCACTTATTCTCTATGAGAAGTATCAGGTCCATCATACCATTACAGCTTTCCCCTAGGCCAGGTCATAACAGTGTATTAATGCATTTTCTATAATTATTGTGAATTTCCACAAATTAAGAATGTGGTGGTATTAGGGATGCTGTGAACATGGAAGGGTTTCCATTTGTGTTTTCAGCATCTCTGATGCATTTATGTACCATTTAAAGACAGTTGACAGTGACCCTTTATGTTGACATTGCAGTAGCCTAAAAGACCACGTGACATGGTAATGTCTTTTCAATGCTCATTGTGGTCAATTTCCTGTTTCACAGAACGTACTATGGGCATTAAACGGTACGTACCTGTAATTCTTGTTGGAAAATTCAGACCTTTCTCCAGCAAATTCAAACCTTGCTTATTGTCCACAATTACTCTTACACACTACATAATACCATCATTAACAGGCTGCATTTGAAGACTGATTGCATCATAGTGGCACGACTAGGCTGTCCCATTTCGAAGGCTCCTTTAAATGCGGTCGAGAAATGCACACTACTTTTCCATGGCTGGAGAAGGTTTCACTCGTTCATATGTCGAGGTTCGTTTCAAATGAGCAGTTTGAAATCTGTAGAATCATATTTCTGTTTGGCATTGCTGTGGTCTGAAGGATAAGCCAGCCATCAAAGCCTTCTAAGGATCCAGTCCCCGAATTGGGACGCAGCTATACACTATGTTAAGCAATGATGGCAACATAACACTGAAGTGCTGCAGGCTTTCTTATTGGACCTCCTGGTCTGTCATCTGTGTCCTCACTAGAGCTTCACTTCTCTACTTTGTCAACTATCCTCATTATTCCTCACATGTACTACCACTTTGTATCATCTCCAGGTTGCAGTCTCCAGATACATTCCTTGCCATAAGTTAAATGCAAGGTGCCAAATAAAAAGAGCAAACTGTGTTTCACACCTACAGGACCCCACACCATAACCTGAACACATCTGCCTTAAACGTTAGTATTAAAAGTTTACATTGAGGGGAAAAAAAGTGTGAGAGCACTTGTGAAAATGCTTGTTTGCTTCTCTGTGGAGAAGTGTACAAGCTGCAGCAGATAATGACCCAAGACACACCTCAACGATTTGCCCCACAGTTAGCATTTGTGGGAGCACTTGAAAACAGAGTAAGCCAAGCATTCAGTAACATCACAATATGCCCTTTAGAATATTAAGCGATCATGCTGGGATAACACCGATCATCAGATTTTGCATAAGCTGGTGAAGTTCATGGTAGCTTAAGAGCACATTGTTATTACAGCAAAATGGCATTCTTAGACTTTAAGCCCCCACTGTATACATAGATACTCATACAAATAAACATATACCGAAGAGATATTTCTAAATAAACCACTCTGATTTGAAATGTTTAGCAAACTGAAAGAGGCATGCAAAGAAATGAACATGCCCAAACTCTCTTCAGTTCAAAGCATAGAAAGAATGTTTATTTTTTGACTTTCACTTTACCTGAACGAATGAATGTGTGACTGAGTTAAGACGTTTTACAGAAACTTTTTTAATAGAAGTGTATCTATAGGAGGGTTACAGTGAGTGTATCTATAGGAGGATCTATAGGAGGGTTACAGTAAGTGTATCTATAGGAGGATCTATAGGAGGGTTACAGTAA
>JAUZST010014433.1:0-35225 GCA_034779995.1 Parotocinclus haroldoi
CTCCCGGGGATCCCAAAAATCCTCCCATATCTCGCTGATCCGCTTTGTATCCGCTCTAAGTGGCGACTTGTGGCTTCCTTTTCTCACGTTCTTTGGTCCGATTAAACGGAATTTTGGTAAAAGCAAATAAAATTACAGGTATATAATAGGATTTGTTTTGCTACTTTAGCATTTGGTCAGAATAAGCGGCTGGTCCTATTAACCGGTGTTCCAATTAACCGGATTCGACTGTACTACATTTCTAATTACAATTCATTGACACTGGTTCAAATACCTTATGGATTAAAATACCTTAGGTATTAATAAAGAGTATTTGGATGGGAGGACCTAAAAATTATTTTCAAATGTAATGGTATGGTGTGAGTGTGATGTATATGCAACGTGGATAATTTAATACCAGCTCTCAAAAAACCCATGCTCTTAAAAAAAAAAGTTTTACCTTCGGACATCAGAGTTAACTTACAGCCCGCCGCCATAAACACAGGGTTAAGGTCTGAGATAGGACTTGCTGTCATAATATTTCCACCAATGGCCTAAAAGCACAGACACACAAGACATATATCAAGGCAAATATATCAATCATGAAATAAAATAACAACAACGTAACTCATTCAGAAATGCCCAAATTATTATTAATTATTAATATTATTATTATTAAATTATTTTTTTCGAGAATGCCACACAGTTACATTTACTATGTTTGTTATTTAGTGTTGGGTTTAATATACATGTAAATATTCAATCGAACATGTAAATTATATTAAAAAAACTGACATGTTACTGAGAAACAGTATTCAGTATCAAGTTTATATAATGTCAGCGCTTTAAATAAAGCAGATGAAGAATATTATAATGCAAAATGAGGTACAAATGCTGATATTTAACATTAAATCAGGATATAACTAGCCTGTCTGCTATTAGGAAGGTTACATTTACATTTACAGTATTTAGAAGACGCCCTTATTCACAGCGACTTACAAAAGTGCAAGGACACAAGTGAAAGTCCAGTCTGTATAATCGTATAAATTCATTATTGATTACTGCTGATTCAAATAATTTTTTGGTGACATTTTCGATTGTGATTTTGATGCTGGTGTAAGACACTCAACTGCAACATTTCGAATTTGCTGTCCTGCAAACCAGCGCAGCTGCTCAAGAATGGCCTGGAAGATTTCAGTTTTATAGCTGGGCAACTTGCCTATGCTCTCACGTAACACCTTCCCTAATACAGTCAATGTTACAGATGCTCCAAATGTGATCCCTAAAAAACAAGGAAACACACACAGGCATGCGCACACGCACACACACACACACAGTGACATTTTAACACAGAATTAACACAGCATGTTGTGTAAAACATACATAATATAAATATAAATGTATAATTATAATGATAAATTATATATAATTATAAAAAAGGGGAAAAAAAATTATATATATATATATATATAACTATAACTGCATAACAGGATAGAACAACATCAGTCAGTCCTTAAGTCAATATGTCATGAGCTAAAGCCACAATAAAGGAGGAATTATTTGGTGTATGGTTATGATCAAACCCAATTCAGTACTGACCAGTGTCAGAGTGCTGGATACTGCTGAGCTCTCGAATGTTGGTTGGTGCCAAGATTACTGGGTACAGAAGATTTTTGAATTTTATCTCAATACCTAGTAGATAGGTAAAAAGACAAGGGAAAGTATGAAGATTTAATGTTCATGTTCCGTAACTTGATAGACCATACGTGTATACAATTTTCACATTGGAAAATGTCTGTTGGCCTCACCAACTTCAGTGTTTCCCACCACCAGCTTGGCTGCTGGATACATAGCCTTCATTTCCAGGAGTTCCTTTAGTGAGTTGGGCTGAATCCATGACACTCTCTCCCCAATGAATGTCAACGTCTTCGGTGAATGTTTAGAAAGGTTCTATAGAAAAACACCACAATGAAATGCCAGTGTACGCATATGTACGCTGTTGTGAATAAAAGATTAAATCTAAAACTCTAAAAAGTTAACTTAAAGTATAATATGACAATAGATAATTGTTTACAGTGGGGAAAGTAAGTATTTGATACACTCCCGATTTTGTTAGTTTTCCCACTGACAGAGAATGGTGAGGTAGCTCGTTTCCTGTAGATCTTGACCAAGTTTGCACTACAGCAGGGATTTTGGGCCACTTCTCCATACAGATCTTCTCCAGATCGTTTAGGTTTCGGGATGTCTCTGGGCAACATTGAGTTTCAGCTCCTTCCAAAGACTTTCTATTGGGTTCAGGTCTGGATAGGCCACTCCAGGACCTTGAAATACTTCTTTGCCCTGGCCGTGTGTTTCGGGTCTTTGTCATGCGCTCGGCCACGACTCATCTTCAAAGCGCTTGCTAAGGGAAGGAAGTTGTTGGCCTGGAAAAGCAGGCAAGAAAATATATAATATGGTTCAAAACAATTTGCTTGTTGGTGGATTCACCATCAGTTCAGGAGGGAAAATGATCTCTTGGGTTGGGTCCAGTGGGGTAAATTCAGATGGATTAAACAACCTTTCTGCCGAAGGAGTAGAATCGTCCTAGAAAAAGGAAACATTGTAAAGAATAAAGTATCAATAAAGATCCACACCAGTAACATCCTTTATATAGGATTATAATAAACAAATATGCAGGTAATGTTTTTGTATTGTGTTTTGATAAAATGTGGTCAAGTAAAAGTTTACTCACATTGGTGTGCTCATTTTTATATGCACTGGACAAACAACAGCCATTAGATGTGTCTTTTCCCCCACAGCAACCTCCCTCCTGCTTACAGAAAGACGTGGATAAAAAGGACAAAAAAATGTATCCACAGCACTACTACCTGAAAGTAGACTAAATGTTAGATTTATTTACTTTACCTAAATCAGCTCTCTCCAGTAAGCTAATTATAAGTTAGATTTAACAGATTTTTAAATATATAACTACCTTCATATAACTAATCAGTCATGGATATGGCATTAGTTTATTGCAGGACGATTAATTACAATTAATCCTATTTTATGTACCTTTACACTAAGGTTTTTAATCTTGCTCTTCCCAATATTTTTCATACTGTATATTTCATATTTTTCTCTCAGTTTTTCGCATCTGACACTTTAGGCTTGCTCACTGGGCGTGTATCCCTAGATGTATGTAAATAAATGTCAATTTCTGATGTCAGTTACATTAGAACATTTTTTTGTACCCAACATCCAAATATTCTGACTTCGAACATGGGCACCCAAAATACAACACTCAATTGTGTGATCTTCCAAAGACGATGAACATAATCCAGTCATTTCAGTGGCAATAATGCACTAATATGGCACGGCAATCGCCATAAAACCCAAAAGAAGAAGAAGTGGAAGAGGAGGAAGAACTAGGGCGTGATCGTAAGCATATTCTATTCTATTCTATTCTATTATTTTATTTTATTTTATTTTAAGGGCAGAGCGGTGACTCGGTGGGTAGCACCACTGCCTCAAAGTAAGAAGGTCCCGGGTTCAGTCTCAGGGTGGAGTGACTCTGGGTCCTCCCGTGTCTGTGTGGGTTTACTCCAGGTACTCTGGTTTCCTCCCAAAGCCCAAAGACGTGCAACTTAGGTTAATTGGTGTCTCTAAAGGGGTCTTTAGTGTGTGACTGTGTATGTGCGTCCTATGATGGCTTGGCACGCCGTCTAGGGTTGTTCCTGCCCTTGCTCACAGAGTTGTGACCCGTGACCCCGTGTGGATTAAGCAGAAAATAATGGATGGATAGATGGATGGATGGATTATTATTTTATTATTATATTGTTTATTATATTAGTTCGAGGGTACAATTTTAGACACACGCTTAATTTTGGCACCACTATCCCCGTGATAAGATGTGCTGAAACCATACGAACATAAACAATAATGTAAAAACAATAATTTGGGGATTGGGAACGCATTAGTCATAATTACAGTACTTCTTATTGGAAAATTTGATTCTGATTTCGAAGTAGACCCTTAACATGGATGCTGTCATTACCATAGTGAGCACATTACCTCTGTGAATGTCCGGTAACCCTCCAGTATAGGTCTATACCCAGTGCATCGGCACAGATTGCCTAAGCAAATAACCATTAAAACTGTATTAGAGCATTTAAGCAAATGACATACAGGTATGCACTGAGTAACGTCCATTCAGGCAGCATCTGTTTACATTTACATCTGTGGCTTGGCATCCTTAATATTAAGGCTATCAACCCACTTAACACATACTGTATATAACCTTGCCAGATACTGTTATAATATAGCAGTTGTAATGATACATGTAACAGCACAGCATTTCATGCAGAAAGTTTTATCGAACATAAAAAATGTTATTAAACAAATGTGGCATAAGTGTGGACAGACTAAATATTGAGCATGTGTTATCACTCAAACGTGACTTAAATGTAGAGTATCTGGGCTAAACAGTATGAGAACCATACAAGGGTTGTGTTGCAAATCAGCTTCTATTTGTAGTGGAAAACTACAGCTAAGAAACAAGTGGAGTAAGAACGGCTGTGTCTCCACAATGCAACGACATGATTTTACGCATTATAAACAATAAAACAATCGAAATATGCCAGGTAATGCTAATATTAAACAAATCAATGTATGGGAAACGCTGCAACATGTTGACTGTTTAGTCAACACTGATACACTACAGTATCCCATATAGCATTGTTATGTACGGAGTATAATGTGGTGTTCAGACAAGGTCCAGATCACATAATGTTTGGTCTTTAAGTGAGAAATATCTGTATTTGTGTTGCTTTAATATAAATAAACATGAAATTCAAGTGGCTGTCTCCATACCTTGGAAGGCCTCTGTAACGTCCAGCATTGTAGGCTTGGGATTGTTCCTCAGAAGGGCATACATGGACATGACAATTCCCGGAGTGCAGAAGCCACATTGAGATCCATGTGCCTTAGCGATACGCTCCTGCATGAGCAAATGGCATAAGTCTACATAGTATACCATAAGAGATACTACCCCCATTCCAGTGAAGTTGGGATGTTGTGTAAAATGTAAATAAAAACAGAATATGAATATTTGCAAACCCTTTTTAACCCAATTGAATACACTACAAAGACAAGATATTTAATGTGCAAACAAATAAAGTGTATTGTTTTTTTTGCAAATATTAACTCTGATCTGGTTCTTTCCTAGTCTTGCTTGATGTACAACTTCAGTTGCTCAACAGTCCGGGGTCTCCGTTGTTGTATTTAGCCACACATTTGCAGCGGGAGACAGGTTTGGAATGCAGGCCGGCCAGTCTAAAACTCGCACTCTTTTATTACAAAGCCATGCTGTTGTAATACATGTAGAATGTGGCTTGGCATTGTCTTGCTGAAATAAGCAGGGACGTTCCTGAAAAAAACATTGCTTGGATGGCAGCGTATGTTGCTCCCAAACCTGTTTGTACCTTTCAGCATTAATGGTGCCTTCACAGATGTGCAAGTTATGCCATGGACACTAACACACCCCCATACCATCAGAGATGTTGTTTTTTTAATTTTGCACTGATAACAATCCGGACAGTCCTTTTCCTCTTTGTCTTGGAGGACAGACCACAGGACACTTTTCCGCTTTGCGTCAGTTAATCTCAGATGAGCTCAGGCCCAGAGAAGCCGGTGGTGTTTCTGGGTGTTGTTGATATATGGCTGTCACTTTGCACGGTAGAGTTTTAACTTTCACTTGTAGATGGAGAGATGAACTGTGTTTACTGATAATGGTTTTCTAAAGTGTTCCTGAGCCCACTTGGTAATATACATTACAGAATGACGTAGGTTTTTAATGCCGTCTGAGGGATCGAAGGTCACAGGCACTCAATGTTGGTTTTCAGCCTTGCTGCTTACTTGCAGAGATTTCTCCAGATTTTCTCAATCTTTTGATGATATCATGGGCTTTAGATGATTAAATCTTGAAATTCCTCGCAATTGCACCAAGAGAAACGTTGTTCTGAAACTGTTGGACTATTTGCTCATGCAGTTGTTTACAAAGTGGTGAACCTCACCCATCCTTGATTGTGAACAACTGTGCCTTTTAAGGATGTTTCCTTTATACTCAATCATGACACTCACCTGTTTCCAGCTAACCTGTTCACTTGTGGAATGTTCCAAACAGGTGTCCCAATAAACTTCATCAATTTGAACATTAAATATCTTGTTTTTGTAGTGTAATCAGTTGAATATGGGTTTAAAAGGACTTGCAAATCATCGCATTCTGTTTTATTTACGATTTTACACAACGTCAAAAATTCATTGGAATTGGGATTGTTATAATCTAATCTAATCTATAGTAATAAAATCTGACTGATGAAACACATGATGTATACTAAAGAACACAGGCAAAATAACATCAAGCATAAACACCACCATACCTGTACAGGATGCAGTTTGGTGGCTACACTTCCTATACCCTCCACTGTAGTGACTGCACAATAATGCAGAGAGCATATAGGGGCCAGACAAGCATTAATGGCATGGTGACTGAGACAGTATCATCAAGAACAAAAAACTTGAACCTTTACACAATTACAGGAAAATAATGTAGTGTTTATTTTTTTGCTTTTAATATTGGATTTGGACTTCAGGGCAATCGGATAACATAAAACACATGGCAGAGCTAGGAGAAAACAAACACAGTGTTTTAAAGAGAAGTTTGATGTTTATAATTTGTTCTCCAGAATGATGTTTTAAAAAGACTTTATGAAAAGGATACACAATTCGGTTTTGCTCTGGGTCAAACTTAGACACCATCACGGTGCAAGCGCCACATCCACCTTCAGAACAACCCAGCTTACTCCCTGTCAAGCCCACTGACATCATCAGTAGTAAGGAAAATCTTAGACAAGAAATGTACATCCTTATTCGAGACACTGTCATTCAAAACTACAATTAGTTCCTAAAGTATGACCTATAGTAAATATAGAAGATATGTGTGTATAGGAAACGGAGAAATGACTTTGTGGTTCATTAACTCAGTCTCACACTGAAGACAAGACATGTGGAGGCTTTGCTTTTTTCCCCAAATAGAAAATGAATATCAAAAAAAGTCTTTTTTTTCACAGTAACATTTTAAGCGGCATTTGTGAATGTAACCCCATTTTTTGGTGCTTCACAAAGGTTAAGTTGCTATTAGCAATTAATTAATTTAAATTTTAATTTTAATTACTTAAATTCCTTCAGATTCCTTAAATGGTCTGTATTATGCACTATAGAAATATGCAAATCCCTTTCAGTCTTTCTTTGAGGAACATTGTTTTTGAACATGTGACTATTTATACGCTTAGTTACAATCTGCAGTTTGCATGGTCTATTGTGCAATTCCTATTGTGAGCTGTGGTGTCCTTATAATTTGAATGGCTGCTCATATCATTTGTTTTTTGCATTTTGAATATGCCATATTGCTATTCTTTGCTGTGTTTTACCTACTAAAATGGATAATCATAGTCGGCCTTTTCCCAAAACCTTTCCTCTGCCAAGAAATAAAGCAAACCACGGTATGAAGCTATAATTATGTCGAGAACCCATCAATTTAGTGTCTGCTGCTATTTTAGGTAATGAAACCTTCAGGAAATCTCCATGGACAAACTGTAGCAATAGAAGGAGTAGTACTGAAAACCTCCAAGCTAATAACCATGTTTTTAATGTAATTTGCTATTGTAAAATAGCTACGAAATCTTTTTGGTTAATAAGCTTGACCTCATCCTGCAAATGTCGTGATTATAAAATATTATGAAAGAATGCCAATCTTTATTTTTATTTCAAATATACTCTGAATAATTGTGATAATAAAGTTGAAGAGACAATGATTGGCATATTGAATACCAATTTTGGTATTTCTAGTATAGCATATCTTATATTTTATTTAACATAAAACATTACTCATATAATGTATTGAGTCATGTGAAGTTAAAATAAACCTACCCTACTGTTGCAAAAAATATTTCTATTGTTTGCAACCACTACACACCCCCAAACATAATAGAACCACTTTCATGCTTAATGGTTGATTGCTTTTCTTGAATGCTTCTCCTTTGGTTTCACCAAAAATAACAGGCAATATCTCTAGGTGTCTACGTGATTCCAGAATCCCTCCAGCATTCTCATATGTTTGGCTATATTCTTCCTAGAACTTGTGAGATACAGTTCAATTCTGCATACAGATCAGATTTGTGCAAACAAATGTGGAGTGGGCTATTGCTAGTATCACACAACCAAGCATTATTGCAAAATATTGCATTATTGTAAATGGTTCAGTTTTAACAGAATTTCTGGGCAGTTCTATTAGGGCATTCTCCCTAATCCAGATCTTATCTTGAATTGAACTGTTTCCCATAACATATTTTGGACATTTACAGCATTTACAGAATTTAGCAGACGCCCTTATCCAGAGTGACTTACAACTTATACAGTCTTACAATTCAAGCAATTGTGGGTTAACGGCCTTGCCATCAGGTCCACAGTCCAGTACCTTAACCGCTAGGCTATTTTTATAGCTGTCTCCTGCTTTTGTAAGCTTATCTTTATTTTCAAATAAAAAGTAACATTCTTATAGTGTTAAGTATAACATACTCCCCATTCCATGTGACCAGTGACCAGTATGACAGCATGTGAGAGTAAAAACACCGAATGAAACACACCTGCTCCCCATTTACACCTGAGACCTTGTAAAACTAACAAGTCACATGATACCAGAGGGGGTAAATGGCTAATTGGGCATAATTTGGCCATTTTCACTTGGTTTACTGATTTTTATGCAAGCAGTTTAGGCATTAATGACGGTGCATTGAGTTATTTTAAGGGCCCAACAAATTTACAGTGTTACACAAGCTGTAGACGGACTACTCTCCATTGTATCAAAGTGTCATCTTTTCTGTGTTGTCCCATGAAAAGAAAATAGTTATGTAAATGTTAGGTTTGTACTCACTTTTGTGAGATACTGTACATCAAGCACCAGTATACATGTAACGACACGTCCTTTGTAGCTGCCAAAAAACACAAACAAGCACAGGCTGGAACTTCATGTGCACATAGATTAAAAAAAGATTCGGCTCTCTCCAAGAATTTTCTATTGGGTTCAGGTCTGAAGACTGGCTAGGCCACTCCAGGACCTTAAAATGCTTCTTACAGAGCCACTTCTTAGTGTGTGTGTTTTGGGTACAACCCCTCTTCAGTGCTCTTACTGAGGGAAGGAGGGTGCTGGCTGCTGCTTTCTTTAATACAGTGCAGACGTCCTGTGCCCTTGCAGAAAATATGATGTTTTTATCCCATGCTTTACGGTTGGGACAGTGTTCTCATGCTTTTCCTTCCTTGAAACATGGCGAGTTCATAGCAAAATCTCTATTTTGGTCTCATCTGGCCATATGACCTTCTCCCATGCCTCCTCTGGATCATCCAGATGGTCACTTGTGAACTTCAAACAGGTGCAATTAATACAGGTAATGAGTGCAGAATAGGAGGGGCTTTTTAAACAAAAACTAACAGGTCTGGGAGAGCCAGAATTCTCGCTGGTTGGTAGGTGTTCAAATACTTATTTTATGCAATAAAGATTATTTTAATCACATGATGTGATTTTCTTGATGCTTTTAGTCTCTTACAGGGAAGACTGTCATCCTCACTGTGGTGGACATATTTTCAAACTCCCCACAGCCTTAAAAATGGTGACCATCTTGTTTGATGAACGGTGTTCCCACAGACATAGGCTGCGTCCGAAATCGCATACTTCCATACTATGCAGTACGCGAAAGCACTAGGCGAGAGCATGTAGTGTGTCCGAATACAAAGTATGCTTGAAAGAGTATGCCATTGGCGACCATTGGGGCCACGTCGAGCCTCACTGGGGCAGTCTAACGGGCAGGTGGAATGGGTCAGCCAGGACATTGCTGTGCTGCTTGTCTGCCAAGCGACCCACTAAGTGGAGCTCACAGCTGGGCTGGGCCGAGTATGCAAACAACTCTCTTACAGGTACAGCCCAGCGCTCCGCCAACTGCCAACGCTGGCCGGGGCCATCAGACTCTCCCACAGTCCAAAGACATACATGTTAGGTTGAAGTAACCCTTAGTGTGTGACTGTGTGTGTGTATGTGTGTGTGTGTGTGTGTGTGCCCTACGATGGATTGGTGCCCCATCTAGGGTTGTTCTTGCCCTTGTGCCCAGAGTTACCGGGTTAGCACCGGCTGGCCCGCAACCCCGTGTGGATAAAGCGGAAAATAATGAAAGAATGAATGAATGTTTATGTGGACAGACTGTTGTGTCTGCATGTAACACCTCGCCAGGCTGAATCTGAACCCAGGTCTCTTCTGTTGAGAGCTACCGTAGTAACACTGTAGTATGTAGTGGTATCCTCTTTTGAACTCTGTGCATACCTTTTTCTTGTATTGCTCACCCTTAATTTCAGACACCATAAATATTATTACTTTGTAGCTTGCAGTTCTACCAATGACCCCTAGGGGTAGCAACTCCCATTTGAAACACAGCGCCAGTACAGTATTCTGTACGGCAGACGCGCACAATATATGACTGACTGACAGCTGTCTTATTACATTAACAAACGCATTCATGCTAAAAGAGAATGTCGTATTTGTGAAAGGAAAGGATACATTTATTCCTCAGGAACGTCAGCAGCGTCATTTCAGGCTCGGCATTTTTCTCAGTAATCTGCACATGCATAAATACCAAATGGAATAAACTCAAAAAGTAAATCAAACGTACTCGCTGATGTGGCTGGTCGATGGTCGAGAATCAACAGAATGAAAAATACACAAACAATAAGACGTTAATATGTCAGATTACCTTTTTTCCATTCACGAAGAGAACCAAGTCGTCCTTACGCGTTTTGTTTATTACGTCCATAATGCGAATGCGGCGGTGGTGCGCGCGCGGGACTCCGGTACCGTGTCGTACAGTAAATGAACACGGTGTTGAGCAAAAGTTGCAACACTGTAAACACGTGATAGAGTCCATTCCCACACCCACACCTGAATTAAAGCTATGTCAAGAATTCAAAGAAAGATCCTGAACAGTGTATGAGAGGAGTATACTATCTCACTTACTTTTAAATTAAATAGCTCGTAAAGTCACTGGTTTAGGAAGATTAAAACCATAAACATGCCTGCTAATGCTGTTCAGATTCAACTTCAGTAATGTAATGAATAAACAACAGGCACTGGAATTGCATACCATTATTTGTTCATTCGTTTTCTTAAGGGTTTAATTCAAATTGGAAAATACAATTTGGAGAGAAATGTAAAGATGAGACACAATGAGTGAGTCTAGAATAAGAACAAGGTTAGTCTGAATGAAGACTGAGACTGGCAATGACCGAGACCTAGACAACCCCGGTAAAAATGTACTGTAAACTTTGACAGTAGAACCGTGAGGTGGCCAAATTACCGTCAAAATTGATGGTAGAAGTGTGACAGAATGCATGTGCACTTTCTAATCAAACAAGTCTATAGTTATACCATGAAATTTGACTCTGGAACAACAATGAAGTGGCCAAATTACCGTCAAAATCCATGGTAGAACTGTAAAATAATTCATGGTCGGTTCATAATCAGCTAAGTACATTTGTACTATGAATTTTGACAGTGGAACCGTGAATTGACCAAATTACCATCAAAAATTCATAGTACAACTGTGAACTTTATAACGTTTTCAATTTACAGTTTTACTATGGAATTTAACAGTATTTTTTTTTTCCTGGGAAGACTTAGAAAGTTTACGTTTTTTGTCATACAAGAATAAAAATCCTACCACAGTCCTATATCAGTTTAGTCTGTGTTTCTATATGGTTGTAAAGCTGCTTTAAGACAACGATCTGTTGTAAAATCCACTAAAGATATAAATTTGACTTGACTTTGTAAGTTATAACAAGTGCATAACATCTGAGTTTCGCATGTACCATTGGGACTGCGGTAGCCTCGCAGTTAAGGTACTGGATTCTGGACCTGATGGTCCAGGGTTCAAATCCCACCTCTGCTAAGCTGCCACAGCAAGGCCCTTAACCCACGATTGCTTGGATTGTAAGACTGTATGGTTGTATGTCGCTCTGGATAAGGGCATCTGCCAAATGCTGTAAATGTTACTGTGCAGAATTTAAGTTAAATAAGTTATAGGCTACTGCAACCCACTTTTGAAAAATTTAGGATGCAAATGGTTATTAAGTTTATAAACGCAACATAATTTACAATGGTACATGCGAAACTCAGATCTTCACTTGATGGTATATGTTATATAATTTATATAGTAATTAGTAGGGCAATACCTACACTAATAACTACAATCTGTGAGCTTTTTTTTAACTTAAAAACATGTCCATTCATACAAAGAATGGGTGAAATACAATTCAGTTTTAATACATTAACAAAATCCCACTTGATTGTAAGTTGAAAGAAGCATACACCACATTTAATTAGTGACCCAGTCAAAAATTGATCTGAGGCTGATTTAACGGAATTTAAGGGAGGGGGTTTTGCTACACACACAATCATGACTAAGCGAAAAGTAATGTGCCACAAGAAGATAAAAAAATCCACTCTGCACTGGCTTTAAAAAAAAGAGAAACCACTGACAAGTAAAGTTGTTCCTGAAAAAGAAAGTCAAAGGAAAAACCTCATCACGCCAGTAGTGCTATTAGTCAGGGTTACACAAAATTAAATCTCAATCTCACCTATTACATCCAATTTTTTATTACAGTTTAGGCTTGCCATTTCTCCTCTACATTCCTAATATATTATGAGTGGAATAAATTGTGATTTTTAAATTTTAATTTAGTTTAGATTCACCCTTTAGACACAGATATTATATACTGCGTGTATATGTTTGTAATTGTATAATATTCTTGGGCTCATTTATACTAATTTGCATATGCAGCCTCAAATCAGAAACAGTATGGAAAATGCAAATAAAAATAATGCAGTGATCCTTAGATTTACTTTATTACTTGTATTTCTTTGCAGACAGGATATTTTATTTGTTTGAACTTCAGGTTTGAACACATATAAAAAACAGTTGGGCCAGGGGCTAAACTGCTTTCAAACAGGTTATGTTAACAGGTGATTGTAATTATAATTTGGTACAAAAGTAGCATCTACAAAAACGTGAACCTTAGATGAACAAAGATGGGCAGTGGAAAACAATACTGAAAGCGAGACATCTAGGATGGACCCTCGCACAGTGGAAACGTTAATGGTCTTCAGATATATGTTTCAGGGTTGTTGTTTTTTTTAATGGACACCATGAGCTCTCACCAAAGACAAAAGGAATATCCAGACTATTGGCAGCAACAAGTCCAAAGGCCAGAGTCTGTCATGGTATGGGGTTGTGTTAGTTTCATTGACAATGGTTTTTTTAGTTACGTGATGGGAGCATTAATGCAGAAAAGTACATAGAGATTTTAAACAACTTTTTCAGGGATGATGCATTTAATCAACAAGACAACGGAAAACAAGTCAAATCAGAAAATGTTTGGTCTGAAATATGCAAATCCCTTATTAATTATTGTTTTAAACATTTTAGTAATTTTTCTGACACATTTGTTGACTACTGGAGATTTTCTCCACAACTTTGGTCTTTAAACACTCAGCCTTTTGTGGACGCTGCTTTCATACCAAATCATGATTATAACCCCTTGCTGACGTCAGCCATACATTGCCTCGTCTCAATTTTTTTGGAACGTGTTGCAGACCTGAAGTGCAGGAATGGATGTTTTTTTTTCAGAAACTAAATGTAGATAATCAGACAAAGCATTAAATATTTTACAGTACATGTAAGAAACACTGCTTTTTTATCTTTTTCTGATTTCGGGCTGTAGTTTACATTTTTTTTTTGTATTTTATAGCATTCTGATTCTGATTGATAATTCAGGGTAAATTTCGACAGTTAAACCAAAAGTGATCCTGCTGAATACATTCTAGCATTATTTTTAAGGCAGTGAATGACTTAAAGTTCAGTGAATATTCCAAAGTTCATTCATCTGGCTCTGTTAACCTAATGCACATGAAGCAAGTCTTTCACGTGACACAACTACAGCCTTGGTTTTAAGACATATCGTTTGCTCTCTTTGCTGAGAATTGAGTTCAGTTGTTAAATATATATAAATAAAATAAATAAAACAGTTTGTTTGACCAAAATGCAGTAAAAGTGTTTGAAAGAGTCGTTAATAATTATTGTTGGTGCTGAATATGATTTAATGCATTATTGAATATGAGCATGTCTACGTATGAGCAATTTAGCAGCATTTTTACAAAAAATATCTCCAGTATTTTATACATTTTATTGGTTTTTAATGTCTGATGTCTGTTTAATTCAGTTTTAACTGTGGTTAGCATTAGGAGAGTTCTATGATTTTTGTAAATGATTCCTTTCATACAAACAATTATGCTCCCTCAGTTTTATACCTCTTCCACTCAACAAAAGGACCTCCTGTTTTAAAAATATAGTTATAAGCACTTATCAAAAGAAATTATTTTACTTTTTTACTACTTAAGTGTCCATTTATTGGCATGTAAATTTCTACTTGAGGAAAGAATGAGATTAATGTCTCTTTTTGTTCAATTCAATTCAGTTCAAAATCTATTTCTATAGCGCTTTTTACAATGGAGCATGGCCTCGAAGCAGCTTTACAATCTAATATTATCTTGAAAGGCCAATCCCAACTTGAGCAAGCCTAGGGCAACGGTGAAAAGGAAAAACTCCTTGAAAGTGGAAGGAAGAAACCTTGGGAGGACCAAGACTCAAAGGGGACCCGCCCTCCATGGCTGGCCTAGAAATGACTTAAGTAAATACTTAAAAGTATATTAAAGTAATAGTGAAATTACATAAATAACAATTTAATTCAATAATAACATTTAATAATAAAAAATAGTAACCAGTTACTACACAAACAAATAACAGTAGTTATAAAATAAATAACAAAATAGAATTTAAAATGAGTCCTTAGTGGGAAGTCCTTGGAGGCACATTGTTTCCTAATGTCTACTTCTGTCACCGCATTGTTCCCCAATGGTCTGAGGAGCATGACAAAGAGCGCTGACTTAATGGGTTGTCTGAGGGCTGAAGCTAGCGCGACCTGTTCTTATTCAACTTCACCAGCTTCACCTATCGAAAGTCACTGTTAGGCGTGTACAGTTTGTTCTGAGAGCTCAGTCTCATTGTGTTACTGCAGGTAGCCTGTATATGCACTCCTGTTTAATTCATGGCAGTTCCGGACAGACTTTCGGTGAGTCTCGAGCTCATTGAAATTGCCAAAGAAGGGTAGATGGAACACTCGGCACTCCTCCCATAAGCCTGGGCAAAAATTCCTCTTCAGTGTTACAGATGAGCCAAACATTATGACCACTGGTAAACGGACTACGATACCCTAGAGGTCAAGGTACTGGACTCTGGACCTGATGTTCATGGGTTCTAATCCCACAGCTGGGTCCTTAAACAAGGCCCTTAACCCACCATTGCTTGGATTGTAAGACAGTATCAATTATATGTTGCTCTAGATAAGGGAGTCTGCTAAATGCCGTAAATGTAAATGTAAATGATATAACACCAAATATGTCATTCTAACCGCATGTGTCTAGGTCTGGGATCTACTGTATTACGAAGTAAGTGAACAGGCAGTTCTTATGGCCAACGTAGCCAGCTATGTTGTTTTTACGAACACGGGAACATCATCCCATCAAATTATTCACCATATTCAAAACATAGTTCTATATCATTAAATACTTTTTTTTATTTAATTACAGATTAAGAAAGTTAAATGTTTACTTGAAACTGTCAAACGTCACTAAAAATAGCATTTCAGTGACATAATGTACTATATTACTGAGGCAGCCTGTCTGTTTCACTGCTGTACCTGCATGACGGGTTCCTGTAGGACATCTGGCTGTTGAATTTGGGACTGCAAGATGCAGCTCTGCGCTGAAGAAAGCGCCAGACAATAGCACAAACGTTGTGCAGTATTATTCCACAAGTTTGCCTCAGATATGGCAGCCAGCGTGGAAGCTGCTTTAAACCGTTTCGTTTGTTGAAGTTACTTTTCATTTCCAAAGAGAACAGACGTTATGGGTAAAGCACCGTGTTTATAGGCCATGTGCTCTCAACTGAAAAGCAGCCGACAATGAATGGGTTTCCTGTTTTTGAGGCATTACTAGATCATTTCGGCAGCAACAAAAATATTTCCTTTCAGAAAATGGTTATATGGGATTTATAGGTTTAATTTTGAAAAGGGGGCAGAAGGAATACAATCACAGCATCCATGGTTTAGGGGGCGTCTGGGCCCATTAGCCCATGAAATTAGAAAGTTTGAATTTATGATGAGCATTTATATGATGAAGTGGGAAGGAATTAAGAAACATTATGAATTATCCATTAATTGCGTCATGTCAGTCAAAATGAACTATACTGATGAATACTGAATAGTCATTCCCTATTAAACGAATAGTCCTCATTTCATTGCCTGAATCATTACATATAAAAATGTTGAACTAGATGTCAAAATCAGTCAAGCAAAATCTATGCATTTCTTTATATTTTTTCCCCTGAAATGTCTCCCAAATTGAACAGTTCCTCTCAGGTGAACCTCAGCTTTCACTGATGAGTTTTTTGAAGCATTAAGCCTCTTGTTAACAGTCACTTAGAGCTAAAAAGGTCATGACCTGAGCAGGCCATAGTGAGCGCACCATTTCAACAATACTGTAAGAGAGAAATAGAAGCATGGTCAGCATTGTGTACATGTACAAGTACATGGGCAGATTCCTTATGAAATTGGGGCTACAATCATGGAGCAAGTAGTCACTCACGGCCTCACAATTTTACTCCGCGACAAGAGGAAGCAATTTCTGAATGGTGACAGGCACTGTACTGTACTGTATGTGGACCATAGAGGTAACTGTAGATTTCAAATGGGTGCGCTAATAAAAACATGGCAAAGCTATTTGACTATCTTGGTTGTAAACCCTGGTTCTGGAGCTAAAACACTAGGCTTTGGAGCCGAGACAAATTTCATCATGAGGTTCTGGGACTGAGTCAGGAGGAGGCAGAAGATTCTGGATCAGAGACAGGAGCTTCCGCAGTTGAGGCATTACGATCTGGAGCTGAATTGCTAGGTTTTGGAGTAATGTCGGTCACAGCTGGCAACGGCATCGGGCACTGGAGCAGGCACTGTGTTGGGTACAAGAACTGGCAAAGCATTGGGCACTGGAACTGTCATGTTGGGTTCATCCTTGTAGCTTGACCTGGTAGTAGCTGCCTTACAGCTAGCAAGCAGTGGTACCGATGTGGACTGGGGTTAGTGAGGAGTGAGCAAGCGTAGGCTCAGGTGAGGAGATAGCGAGTGTGGGATGGCTGGGTACTGCTAGGTGGAGGAGCAGTGATGATGGCTCGGTGCTGCTAGGTGGAGGAGCAGTGATGATGGTTCGGTATTGTTAGGAGGGGGAGCAGTGATGATGGCTTGGTATTGCTAGGTGGAGGAGCAGTGATGATGGTTCGGTATTGTTAGGAGGGGGAGCAGTGATGATGGTTCGGTATTGTTAGGAGGGGGAGCAGTGATGATGGTTCGGTATTGTTAGGAGGAGGAGCAGTGATGATGGTTCGGTACTGTTAGGAGGGGGAGCAGTGATGATGGTTCGGTATTGCTACATGGAGGAGGTCAAGGGCACATTTTAGATTTTTCACCAGATCAGGAATGAAGTACAGCTGCCGTTTTGCCATATGTGGAAATGATGCATTATTGTAGTCGATCCCAAAGGATTACCACATAGCCTGGTTTGGGCTACCTACACCGGTTGTATCATTAAGCACATGTAGCCCTGTGGATGCTGCCCCTCAGTCCTCAATTATTTCCCTGTCTAGCCGCTGACGGTTTTTAAAGAGGCCTTATGAAGCCTGGCCATGGATCGCTCCAAAATCCATAAAGTATCCAAAAAGTATTGTAACCACATAGTCTTCAATAAAGTACCAGGTTCATAGCGAAGTGTCAAAATAGCTTTTTTTTTAGAGGATGTCAAACCTGTCATGAAAATTTTCAAAAAAACTAAAACAGAATCATTGCCTAGTAACAATATAACTGGACATAAACACAGTGTGGTATTTAACAGCTGAGAAATAAATTGAGTTACAAAAGTCCAAAAGCGTGCTACGACCGGACAGTCCCAGAAAAAAAATAGAACAAAGTACTAATCGAAGAGAGTTCACATCTAGTACAATACTTATCAGCACTACGCTTCATTTGAAAAGTCTGAAGGGGAGTCCTAAAAAGCTAATGTACAACTTTCTAATGTACTGTATTAAATGATGGCCCAAATGTTTGGACCTGTTACTTATTTTTAATAAAGCAGACCTTCAGCTGTTTGTGAAAAGTGCAAATGCATTGTTCAGTATGATTACCTCACATATTGTTGTTGCTGTAATCTCTTGCAATAGTAAAATTGTTCATCCTGAGTGTGAGCGATTGAAGCATTGAGCTCTCTGGATCTCTGGAAAGAGCACAGACAAACTGCTTGATTGATGTTCATGTTCATAATGTTTACTGAGTAGCATAAGTGCATTTAAAAAAGGCACGCATACAATATACGTGTACACGCGTAAATATGTATTTCATTGTTTTCTTTTCTGTCTGGATGTCATGGATTTTCTCACCATTTTTGCACAATTTAACTTAATCTCAACATTAATATTAACTTAACATCTCAACATTAATATTAACTTAACATCTCAACATTAATTTAACTGCACCTGACAATCAGAAGTGTCAACATTAGACATTAACATCTTGGAATCTACATCTACATCTACATCTTGGAATGACTGAAACCATCATGTTAGAAAATGAATCCGAATTTTGTATCATGCCTTTTCTCCCTCTAAATACATAAACAAACATTACAACATGATTGCAAGTATAAGAACATGATAATTATACTAAAAAAAAGCAATAAACAATGATCTATAAACAGGATAACAAATATTCCTTTTTAAAAAAAAAAAAAAAACAACAACAACATACTAATATAACTACACATATATGTATTTGTTAACTGCTAACCACCAAAAATTGCAGTTCTGTCTGTGTGTTTAAACTGGCCCCCGCCAAATTCCTGGAACTCTCGCAAGCCTACATGAATCAGTTTGTCCCTGATTTTAAGTTGTGATTGGTAGATTTGAAAAACAAAATCAGGCTGAAGCTACTGTGGGTGGCACTGTCGCCTCATAGTGAGAAGGTCCTGGGTTCAATCCCAGGGTAAAAAAAGAAATCTGGTAAATACTACTGTATAAAGACATTAGATGTTGAGAATTTGCATGATGAGTAAACTGCAAGCTTAGATTTGTCCGTGTGTGATGTGGTTGCGAGGGAAGATGCAAGTGCAGGCTTTAGCTTTAGCATAATACTGTTGATAGATTCAAGTTTGTCATTGCACAGGACAAGTACATCCCAACGACATGTAGTTTGCATGTACCAGAAGTGCTAATATTAGTATAGTGCAAATACAGAGTGCAAATAGTAGCAGTGTGCAAATATAGAATAGAGTGCCAGAAGAGGTAAAGCACTTGCACTGCTTGTGCAGAACTGCTTGTGGGCGAACTGGCAAGCAATATGCCATTTGATAGGACAAAGCTATGATTATTATGTTATTATCTGTTAAAACTCACAATTATGCACCCCCAGGGACTTCACTGTCATCAATCACACCCTGGCTATGATAACTAGAACAGAACATCTGAAAAACAGCACGACTTACTTGGTATTCCTGGTCAACATAGGTAAGTACCAGCTGACAGTGGTCCAAGAAGGGACAAAACACACACTGGCATCACACACACCGTAAAAGGTATAGTAGCTGTAATGGATAGGAACAGGAAGGCACTGTTTTCTAATCAATTTGTACCCAAACGTATCTGGTTTCTTTCTCATTTTTCTTAGATGTCATTATTGAAACATACCTCGATAATTATTTACAAATGTCAAAGGATACTGCCTGCTGATGAAACTTTCGTAAAAAGACGAGCAAACTGTAAGTAAATTATGTGTGAAATGGACCCAAAAACGTTGTGCCAGAATCACGAATGCCACACAAACACCAGATTTGTTAGAAAAACATGAGTATGTTCATGAATATCGTTCGAATCGTTCGAAAACCAGGCATGCGTGCACATTTATTTACAATTTATCATCCACACTCACAAATAACAAATGGATGCCATAAAGGAAAGTCTTTGGATTGAGGAACCATGGCAAAAATCCTGTGTACATTTACTTTTTTATTCGATTTGATTATTTACATTTGAATACACATCTTTTATTTTGATTATTTGTTATAAATATCTTATTTATAACATCAAAAATATCATCTTCAAGCCTGTCTGACAGCCAAATGGCCAGCATTAATGGTGAAACACTTGTTTTTCCTGGTTTTGACAGTCATCTGCAGATGGACCTACCTAGCTGAGTACACCTTCATAGGTTTTTATTTTAGTATAACTATTTTATTATATCTATTTATGGGGAAAACAACAGGTTTGGCATTTTGATACAATGTAGTCAGTCACAGCTTGTCTAACAGTGTAAATCTGCTGTGCCTTCAATTGAGCACCTGTGGAGGAGCACAACGTTTCTAACATCCACCAGCTCCATGATGTCATCATGGAGGAGAGAAAGAGGACTCCAGTGGAAACCTTAGAAGTTCTAATGAACTCCATTCTCAAGAGAGTTAAAGCAGTGCTGGAAAATAAGAGTGCCTGCCAAAATATTGACACTTTGGCCATTTTCACTTGGGGTCTACTCCCTTTTGTTGCCAGAAATTTAGACATTAATGGCTGTGTGTTGAGTTACTTTGAGGGCACAGCAAATTTCAACGTTTTATACAAGCTGTAGATTGACTACTTTAAATTGTATAAAAGTACAAGTATCCGTATCTGTAGTGTTGTCCCAAGAACAGATATGATTAAATATTTACAAAAAATTAGTGATTGGTGTACTCACTCTTATGAGATACTGTAAATCTGATGGTAAATTAAGCATAAAGCTTATCACTAAATACACATATGCTGTTTGTTTGGTTGATAAATGCTCGCTAAGAGACGACTCTGATATGAGTAATTGTTTGTAAATTAGAAAATCAGGTTTTTTGCTTAAACAAACAGAGAATGAACAGTTGGCATGGATTTCATCAAACTAGTCATTATTATTTTTATACACTGTATTTACTTATTACGCGACCCATCATAAACAGCATGACAAGTTAGTTGGCCATAATGATTCCATAGTGTTTTCTTGTTCTGTTTTCATTGCTTAACTGCCAACATGTTTATTCCCCCCTACACACATTTAACAAAGTGGTTTTCAAAACCTAGACATGAAAGTGCAGATATTTTGTTTGTATCACTATGATGACGGTTCGTTTATCATCGAAGTACATCATGTATCAAGAATTTATTAGCAAAAAGTTATTAAACACTAACCGCTGCCTCATGGCAAGAAGCTCGTAGGATTTAATCCCAGGTAGGAAGGCCTGGGTCCTTTCAGTGCCGAGTCTTCCCCATGGTCTACGTGGGTTTACTCCAGGTAATCTGGTTTCCTTCCACAGCCCGAAGACATGCAAAAAGAAAAACACCAGTACAGGTACGCACAATCGCATTATGCTCTGTGAAACAAGACGTTGACCAGACATTACCATAGGTACAGTCTTTTTATGCAACTGTAATGTAAACATATTATAATATAAGGGTATTTAAGACACTTGCAGGTAAAGTGTTGGAGATAGTGCTGAAAACACGAATGGACCAGTACCATGTACCCAGCGTCTCTAATGCCACAGCAGTTTTAAAGATTTTTAACCTTTTAACCACAGCATATCTTCTTTGATATGCTACATGACCACCTTGCCATTGGAAAAACTTGCACTTGATCCAAAATGGCATATTTCAAGATGGTGACCACTTTCTGTACATGACCTAAAAAATAGGCCCCTTCACCCATTACGTGCTGGGGTATTGATATGTAACATTTCCTTTTGTTTCTCAAATAAAAAGGTGTCCTGTAAATTTTGACTACGTAGTGCCCTGTGTAGGTTAAAGTTGTATAACTTTAGGAAATGGTGGACCTGATATTTTTGTTTGATGAGAACCAAAATGCATAGATAGACAGTATTATACACAACCCGGAAAAGCAGGGTGATAAGAGACTCGATGAGTAAAAGTGAACCATTTTATATAAACTGCTCAGAAAAATTAGAGGACATTTCATTTTAAAATTATCCCCATTCTTGGTGATCAAAAAAGAAAATAACCCTGTAGTGAGGGGACAAACAAATAAGTACTACTTAAAATAGGACAGGGACATACTTGTTACAAATAAGTACCAGAAAGGTGCAAACACACAAACAAGTAACACACAAATAACCCACAAAAATGTCTGTAAAGACATCAACCAAGTTAACACTCTCTAGTCCAAACATGAGCAAACAAGCACGTAAAGCAAACATGACCGGTAAGGTAGTTACTCTCTTACTCAAACGCCTTCTAATGGATCCCCAGTGTTGATTGGCTGCTGAAGTGACGAGTAGTTAAAAGTGCAAAGTCCAGAGTTAAAAGCCTTTTGTTGCATACATGCATTCAAAACATATGTTACCATGTAGGACTTTCCAAACATGAATGCTTCATGTTTCTACTGGAACTATTGATTAATTAAAAACAGTGCCTGTCTGTGCAAACGGTGCTATGTGTTCTGTTTAAAATATGCTGCAACAAACAACACAGGACATGACGACAAGGTTATTGCATTATTCAAAAAGCAATAATTGCCTTATGTGTGTTTGTGTGAACAATCATCTGTCAGTGGAAATAGTCACAAGCAACAACATAAGACATGTAATAGTTTATTTTGATGCGAATAATCTTCACTGTAGAATACTTGGTTTTGAAACCATTTGAACCTTTATTGTGTACAATACTTTTTCCAGTTCTATTGAAGCATGCCAAATACCGTGAGTACAATATTCTACGGACACAATCTAATCCTTAAAGGTAAATATTGGGTTCAATGTCCAAACAGCGACCGAGGCCATACCGTCCCGTATTTCTCACTGAAGTGTACCCATGCCTGTTCCCAACTCAAAAGGTAAAGCAGGCAGCAAAAAATACTTAGCAGTGAGCAGATGAATCACGGTATGTTTGCTGTGCACTGGAAGATGCATGCTTGTTGGAACACTTTGCCTTCTCCAAAGTGTAATACACACTGAAGAGGTCTTTAGTCTTAAGAAGCAGCTCACAAAGCTGCAATATAATGCTACTTCACGTTATAGCAGACAGAAACGAATCTATCCATAACAAAACGAAGAACAAAAAAAAATAATTCTAAATCGTGAGCTTGGCCATTTCATATGATTCTATGTAGAGATCGTATTTAATAACTACAATAAAGTTACATTATGGGACATACATAATGTGCATTATGGGAAAATGATTCAGAAAATCATTTTTAATAAGCAAGATTTATTTTATGCAACATTAAGCAAATAAATATTTTATTAAATACAGTTTAAATAGTACATAGAAGAGCAAAACTAAGACGTATGGCATTTTTAAAGTTTAAACAAATGTACATTTTCGTTTGCGGACATTCCTACTTAATGTTCTTGAGTAGGGATGTTCGGGCATTGACCACTGCTTTAAATGCATCCTCACTGCCAGGGGCCACACACTTATCTGGGTGCAAAAGTACAGCAAGCTTTCTGTATGCCTTGTTGACCTCCTCCCTAAATTCATAAAAGAAAAGAAAATTACTCGACAATAATTACTTTGGCTCAGAATTCATATACTGTAAACAACAACAAAAAAAACCACAACTGAAACAACATCACATATAAATAGTGATATAACCAGTTCAGTTTAATAGTAGGATGGATGTTGGTCAAGGAACCTGGTGCATAAGTAATTGTCTTTTGCACCTTTTTTGTTAACAAAGTCTATGCCTTTCAGTTGTGTAGTCGCTGTTGTGTTGCAGTGTTTGGCCTTGGTTCTCGTTTTGTTATTTTTGTTTGTTTGATTTTTTTGCCACTGAAGGGCACCATCTCCTGGACTGTTTCTTTTTCATCTGCCACCTCTCTCGTTACGTGAATGCTGTCTAATTCCGCCCCAGCTCAACCCTTCTCTGCATGTTGCCAGTTGCACTTGCGTTCACCCCCTGCTTATAGCCAATTGATTTAGGCTAGAAATCTCTGATAAATCAAAGTCCCGGGTTTATTTATTAGTAAAGCTAAAACCTTATGTAAGCTGATGTTACAGATAAAACATTATGATTATCTTGACTGCTGCTGTACACATGGCTCCGTCTGCAGGGTTAATGCAGATTGAATGCATTCATTAGATTGTATTTATTTACTTTTAAATGATATGCTAATAACTTTATTCATTTCCATCAGCTGGAAGTGGTAGTCAGGTATCCCTTCTGTGCCTTTGTGTAGAAATATAAACAATATAAAAATACAGTTAAAAATCGCAATGTTATCAACGCTGGCTCTGAATTCAATGTGACATGAACAGTACAATGGTGTGTCTAGTGTAATAATTCCTTATCACACAAGTCATGGGATCGCTAACCCTTATCAGAGCAATAATTTCGAGTTGTGGGTTGCCACCATGTGCCCAGTAGCACAAACTGAAATGGAACACTGTCCCATGTACAGGAATACGTCAAATTCAAATCTCCCTTGTGTCAAGTTATCGTGGTACCTGCAATATTATTTTGATACCAAATAATATTTTGTTTGCAAAAGTATCTAAAGAGTCACATGGTTGTATAAGCATTATTATTACATAACTTTCAAACATGCACCATTCATATTACTACTGTACTCTATAAGGAATACAATTAATACGGCATGAGAAACAAGAAGTCCTATGTTCTCACTATTGCATAATGGCAAAAGTCCTATACTATTGCAAAATAAGTGTGTGCAGTACGTGTCTATCATACTGTCTTTTAAACAATCATTCACCCAGAGTAAGGGGTTAAAAAATAACCAATACTGTAATCAGAAAGAGCAGAACTGCCAGACTATTCATACCTCTCTAAAATGCATGTTTTTTCACTTATTTTATTCCTGCTTGCCACAGTCGTAGTTGCATAGGTCCTAACCTGGAAGACATTGTAGAGGCCTACAGTGGCGCTTGAGCGTTTGAATTATCCTTTAGAATTAATTTTATATGTCTGGATAAATATGATCTAGAATGTCATCAGATTCGAACATGGGTCATAAAAATAGATAAAGTGATTCATTTATTTACTGAAGAAAAATAATTTAATATTACACTTGTGTAATAAAAAACTCTGCAAACTTTAGTTTAAGTTGCTTGGCCCTTGTGCTGCGATAACTGAAAATAAATATTTTTGCTAACTATTGATTAGTCCTTCTGGTACTTCTAGAGTTCTGTTGGATTCTATTGGTTATTCTACCAAACCGGCCTCCCCTCCACCTGCCAATACCAGCCCACACACCCACTCTCGGACACAGCCAATCATGTCTACGTGTGCTGCCGGCTCTGGCAGAAACTCGAGCTAGGGTCACTGTTCAGAGGGCTAGGATGTTTGACTGCCTTAAAATGCACGTTATCCATACAAATCAAGCCTTATATCAGTTGTTTACGAAGCTTCTGAAAATATTACATTCATCTTTCTAACCTTGTAGCTCCAGGCTTTACTCCAAGCATGTCCCAGCTGTCCTTACTGTTGCGGATACGTCGTATAGTATCAGCTTGTTCCTTGGTGAAGCCTATGCTAACCTCAGGGTTCGGCCTCTTTCCTCCATTCTCACACATATCAGTTATTGAGGAGAAAAAGGCCTGATGAGACACCAAATACAATAAAATATCAGAGATACGTAAATAACAAAGTAGTCAAGCACTGAATCCGTACTATTTTGCATATTGTACTATGTATACACTCACGCACTCACACACATATGTGTTTGTATGTATGTATGTATGTATATATGTATATGTATATGTGTATGTATACATATATATATGCGGTGCCTCTAAGTCACAAAGTAGTATTCAACTCCCTGCAGATTTTGCAGGTTTACACATTTGAAGTTAACTTGGCATTGTGGTATTTGGACTGTAGATCAGCCTGGATGTGTGAAATGAACTGCAGAAAAAAGAATGTTATTTCTTTGCTTATAGTTTTTTAAAATTGTAAAAAGTTTATTCACAGGGTCAATTATTATGCAACCCCTCAAACCACCAGAATTCTGTTTTGTTCCCTCAAGTATTAAGAAGCAAACGAGGCATAAAGAACAATGAGCTTAACATGTTTGGATTAATTATCTGTTTTTTCCCCGCCTTTTCTGACTATTTAAGCCCCTCCCCAAACTTGTGAACAGCACTCATACATGGTCAACATGGGAAGGACTAAGGAGCATTCCAAGGGCATCAGAGACAAAATCGTGGAGGGTCCAAGGGGTACAATACCCTTTCCAAGGAATTGGGCCTGCCTGTCTCCACCTTTATCTGGAAGTGGAAGGCTTCTGGAACTACTCTTAACCTTCCTCGGCCTGGACAGCCTTTCCTGCCGAGACAAGGCTTGTCCGAACAGTCAAGGCTGACCCAAGGACAACAAGGAGGGAGCTCCGGGAAGAACTCATGGCAGTGGGGACATTGGTTTCAGTCAATACCATAAGTAACGTACTCCGTAATGGTTTCCGTTCCAGGCGAGCCCGTAAGGTACCTTCACTTTCAAGGCGCCATGTCAAGGCTCATCTACAGTTTGCTCATGATCACATGGAGGATTCTGAGGCGAACTGGTTCAAGTTTCTCTGGTCTGAGGAGTCCAAGCCCTAAGAATATCATCCCTACAGTCAAGCATGGTGGGTGGCAGCATCACGCTGTAGGGCTGCTTCTCAGCCAAGGGGTCTGGCCATCTGAGTTCACAGAGTTGTCCTTAAGACATGACACTTAGAACTGAATCAAAAAGGTTAAATCTTGGTTCCACCAGACCAGATCATTGAGAGTCACTTCAGACTCAGAGTTGGCTATCTAGTGCCTTTTCTGTCTGGCCAATCTGTCCAATCTGTCATAAAGACCAGATTGGTAGAAAGCACAGCGGTGATCTAGAAGTTCAAATAATGAAGCCTTCTTGAGAGCCTTGAGAGCCTACCTGCTCTACAGATAGTTCATATGTGTGTGTGTGTGTGTGTGTACCTGGAACATCTCATTAATACTTTCACCACTCTGAGCAGATGTCTCAAAGTACTGGAAGCCACGGCTCTCTGCCCACAGCCTGCCTTCACTCTCATCAACCACACGTCTTTTAGTCAAATCAACCTGCAAGAAAAAGGGTGATAATATAGCCCAAAATTATGTCGGACAATTAGACAATGTGTGGATATTAAAAATGAAGCTGACCTTGTTGGCACAAACAACAAAAACAATGCTCTCCATGTTGGCTTGTGAGCCCATCTCTTGTTTCATTTCTGTGAGCCAGCTGTCCAGGGCATCAAAGCTCTCCCTCAGTCCCACATCATACACCAGAATCACGCCCTGCGAGTCTTTATAGAACTCATTTCGCACCTGCCCAGACACCAGTATCGCAGCAGAGTTAAGGTTCAAACCAATGTCCTGTGTGTATTACATTATGTACATCTAAGTACATCATCAGACAAAAGGCCAAAATTCAGGTCTAAATGTATCAATCAGTTTTCATACTGATAGCAGTTTTTTTTTTGTTTCAGGTGCCGCAAAAACCCCTCCATGCCACGATCGAGCCACATGGCGTGTGCATGTAAGTGCTGCCCCCATGTGGTCGACAGGTTCAAATGTAGGTACAACCAAGTGTGTGCAGTGATACCTCATAGAAGAAGGGATGTCCTGCCATGTCAAAAATGTTTACTTTTACTTCCCTGTCTCGCACTTGAACCCTTTAGGAAAAGAAAGCAAAATGTAAACCTTTGGAAAAGATGCCATATTTCTAAAGCTATTCTTTTTTTTAACACAGTTGTTAGTTACCTAATCAAATATTCCACATAGTTTGAGGTGCTGACATCACATATTATTTCAAGGAAGTCCCATGCAGATATTATAGATACATTTCATTTAATTAAGCACAGCTATTTGCAATAATGTGCATTTGATCCATACTAGAAGCTGTTAACACGTTTTCAAACACAACGGCCATTATGTAAACTGGAGGACAAGAAAAAATGAGGGGTTGCTATACTTACTTCGTCACACCATAATCTATTCCGATTGTGGCTAGATATTTGGGTACAAATCGCTTCTCACAGTATCTTTTGATGATGCAGCTCTGAAAGATAATGGTACAAACAAACGCTCAAAAAGAGGGTGCATATATGAAAAAATGTTGTGTTTAGAACAGCTACAGATCTTTAAGGTTGATTTTAATGACCTAAAGACATTATTTATACAAGGGGTGTACAGAAAAATAATGGATAGGTATCTATGTGAACGAATCACATCTACACACACAGGCGCTAAAGTTTAAACACAGCGTTTTTAATGCATTTTGAATATCAAGGTTATGATTAAAAACCACTGCAGCGTTTTTTTCCAGATTCCTTAAATCATTAAATGATATTAAACTTTACTGCTCACAAAATTAGTGGATACATGAAAATATTGGACACTTCGAAATATCCCATCCCAAATTTTGTGCGCAGTGTATAAAGGGAGATGTGCAAATCCCTTCCAATCCTTCTTTGATTTTAAGCATTTCAATAATTTTCTCACACGTTTTGACAAACTGAGATCCTCTGCCCAGCTTCGCTCCTAAAAACACCCAGCCTTGTGTGGATACTGCTTTTGTACCAAATTATGCTTACAATCATCTGTTGCCATTACCTGTTTGAAATCACATCATAATTTCATTAGATTTATTTTTTACCTCCTTACTAGCCCTCCATTGTCCTCATTCCAACTTTTTGGAATTTGGTAGTCCAGTGAATTTTTTACTGCATTTTCATTCCACGTAATAACACTACAAAATGCGGAAGAGTTTGACAGCTTATGCAGGGCACTGTACGGGACTATAGTATGATAACAAACATTATTTTTCAATTATATTTTCATTAATATAAGATCATATTATATGAACACATTATATACAAAACCTCATTATTAATCATTTTAAATTACTAATCACTTTAATGTCCAGTGTGTATAATTACGACCTGAAGTTTGGGTTTGGCAAAGAACTTTGGATCGACTTCTAAACAGTTCCTTGGAGAAATGTTTTCGTATTCTTATGTCCCAGCGCATTTAGTAGTTCTTTATTATAAAACCTATGCAAAAGTAAGTTTATTATATTTTCTAACATCCCTCATTCTTACAGTTAGATCATGCCGTAACAGTGTCAGCAATTCAACTTTATTTTCAAAATACTAAGACTTTATTCCTGAAATACCCATGCCCATGTGTATGCCCAAATGTCAAGGGAAACAAATTTATGGGGCCTTGGAGCAGAAGGTTCAAGGTTCAAATCCCACCTATATCATCAGTGGTTCTTCAGCAAGCCATTTGACCCACTGTTTTAATCGTTTACATATAACTAAATTATACATTATTAGTTTATAATTATCCCCTTGATAGCTGTCCAGCCTATGCATGTGCAGTAAGGATTCAGTTTTTTTTGTAGGCACCCCTGTTCTATATGAATTTTCAGAACTTTGTATATAGTAAATCATTTCTACATTCATTTGTTTAATCGATCTGGACACTGACATTTGTATGAACAATTTAAATGAAATACAATCATAAGCACTCACTGGGCGAGCAACCTGAATCTGACATGTTACTAACAAACGCTAAAGCATCCATTTATTTACCTATAGCTAGCATTGTTGGCTTTGAATGCAGAAGTCAGTTAGCACCTACCTTACCAACCTCTGCATTTCCCAGGCTAATAACTTTAATCCGAAGCGACTTTTTATTCTCCCTCCTTTTCTGAACATTAGTATCCATGTTTATACTATTAATGCCCTAGAAAGTTGACCGATTAGCCTCCAGTGTTCGCCGTTAGCTAGCTAATAACACGGGCTCCAACAGTATAGCCAAATGTCTGGCATGCCGCTAGTTTGACAGCTGCCTTGAAATACTCCCTCCTGCATACATTTTTTGCATACAATGGGACGCTTTCAAACATAAACTCGCGTCTCTGACTGACAAAGTCTATTTTCTGTAAAGAATATGCCCAAACTTCTATGTACATATAGCTAAAGCTAGCTACAGTTTTACTTCTTCCTCTAACCCTTTTGCAATACCGATTCTATGGTTGATTTCCGCCACCTTCTGGACTAGAATATAGAGTATCCCCCAGTCCCAGAGTGTGTGAGCCTCACTGTGGTGGTCTGTAGGTTATTTACACTGCTCCCAAAAATGGTTCAATCCCGGGGTGGAGCAGACTGGGTCCTTTCTGTGCCTGTGTGGGTTTACTCCGGGTACTCTGGTTTCCTCCCACATTCCAAAGACGTGTGTGTTAGGTTAATTGGTGTCTCTAAAATTAGCCCTTAGTGTGTGAATGTGTGTGTGTGTGTGTGTGTGTGTGTGGCCTATGACAGATTGGTGCCCCGTCAAGGGTTGTTACTGCCATTGCACCCAGAGTTGTCGGGTGGCCCGCGACCCTGTGTGAATTAAGCGGAAGATAACAATAATGATATTAAGCGTTAAAAAAAAGAAATTGATTTCATTTCATTTAACATATGGGGTGCCGTTTGTAAAGCAGCATACTTAAAATAACAGCAGCGTCCTGGATAAAAATGTACTTTGACAGTAGAACCACGAAGCGGCCAAATTACCAGCAAAATCCATGGTAGAAATGTGAAATGATTTATGGGCAGTTCATAGTCAACCAAGTTTGTAATTATACTATGATATTTGACAGTGGGACCATGAAGTGACCAAATTCACATCAAAATGTGTAGTAGACCTTATAGCGAAACTGTGCAAGGTAAACATTAAAACTGTCAATCAATTTACAGTTTTACTATACAATGTCATGGCGGTGCCTCCTGGTACAGTTAAAATAATCACTTTGTCATTTACTGTTTTAAGTATATCCATTTTTAATTGGATTTGTATTGAATATTGAATCCCGTTTAAAAAAATGAAAAAGAATACTATACTAGATCATTTCTTTATTGAGTGAGGAAAAGGTTCCAATATTACATATGTGTGTTCACAAAAGTGAACCTTTAGTAATGGCAGTAAGTTTGAAGGTGTAATTTAAGTCTTTTCAAACAGTAGTATGACAATCAGATATAAGTAGGCACCCCATTGTATTAACAGTACAGGGTTCTATAGAACCAAGGGTACCATCTAAGTAGAGGCCTCTTGCAAGGAGAAATCCATTGTTCGCCAAGAACACCACTGCTGCCCATCATGTGGTGCATGGACAATACAAAAGGCTATTGGGAAGTTTTTGGATGGATGAGACCAAAATAGAGTTTTTTGGTTTAAAGTTTACAGGTACTATCTGTATCATGGTTTTGGCCTGTTTGCTAAATCTTGGCCAGAAAAGCTTGCATTCATATATTTATAACATAAATATGAATTAGATTTGAATTATATACCAGCAAATTCTAAAGGAAATGTCAATTTTAAGAGAATGTCAATTAAGCAGCAAAACAGCACCCTAAGCGCACACCAGAAATTGGTTAAAGGACAATAAATGTAATGTTTTTGAATGGCAAGTTAAAGTCCTGACAGTAGCCCAACAGAAATGCTGGAGAAGCAGTTCACGTGAGGAACCTCACCAACATTCCAGGGTTGTTCTGTACAGAGGAATAGACCAAGATGGATCCATCAGCAGGACCCATCAACAGCTACCAGAAACGTTTAGTTAGGCTGCACAAGTGGGTAATACTACTCTAAGGTTCATATACTCACATAAATGTAATATTGGACCATTACCCTCAATAAAGAAATCAGCAAGTGTAATATACTGCTCACAAAAACTATAAAAAGATCAAGTAAGGACCATATTTTTGTGCGTAGTGTATTTTTGGTTTATTTTGTTTACTTAGATTCTCTTTATTTCCTTGTAGGACTTATATCTGATTATGGTATACGCAGATTTTTTTTTTTAATTCTAAAGCATTCATAAATTTTCAAGCATCACTGTATATGTATATAAACTATCATCTATGTAATCAAATCATGTATACGCTATCTTCTAAATAGCATTCAATCAACACATCAAATCTAGTTTGCTTTTATTGCTCATTACTTAGTGTGTTTACTGCTGGCTACAAGAAAAGAATGCTTTCAAAATTTCCTCTTCAAATAATTTTATTCTCTACTGTAAGCTTCCACTTCATTTACTTTAACTATATAGAGCAAATAACAATTATGAATTCTCTCTTAATTTTAGTGGTCTTTCTTCTGCTGTCCATCTTTGTTGATGATGTTCTTGAAGAGAGTGAGTAATGGCTTTTGACTGCGTTCATCCCAAGATGAACCTCCATTTATGAAACCTCCATGGCGCTTGCTGTTAGGTGGACCGTTAAACCGAAAGTGACTCATCTTGTAGGTGCCATCTTTCTTCTCTTCATGGCCTATGGCACTGTCCCCTGGGGGGACCTCTGCCTCACAAGTGGCGAGTTCACGCCTCACCTCCAGCTCGGCTGGTAGAGCCTCATCTGACTCTTCCTCCACCCCATTGGAAAAGATTTTGATGGGTCTGCGTTTGCGGCCCACAGGCTTGCCCCAGCGAAAGTGTTCCATGGAATAGGAACGCTTTTCTTGATGCTGTGTACCAGATTCGGGAACTTCTTTTTCTGGTGTGGAGGAGAGCGTGGCACCAGGGATCTCACTGGGCACAAGCTTCAAAAGTGGCTGGAGATGGCCATCTCCAGGATAGAAAGGAAACTCTTCAGTAAGTCCAGAGGTGCACAGTTTTAAGCAGTCCTGTTAAAGACACACAACAAATTACATCTGTAGAAATAAAAAGTAATTTTTTGTCAGCTGAAATGAGCCAGTTCATGTGTTTTAGACCAACGATCAAGACCCAGTTTAGACCTAATCAAATCCCAGACGACAATAGACAATCTTAAGGATTTAGAGGAGTATTCATTGATGACATTTAAATAAGAGACAAACCACAATGTTCTTTTCTGAGCTGAGATCTTCACATTGAGTGTATTCTTGGCATTGGGCTTTAACCTCAAATCCACTTCCACATAGCACAGCCAAAGCCAGCAGCCACACAGGATATCCCATACTCGGTGACATAACCATCACTGGGAAAGAACAGAAAACTATTTAATATAATCAGTATCACTGAATTAATATTACGTAAGGTAAAACTGAGGCAATGGTTATTTACAATAAATGGGTACAAAATTCCAGTAAATCTGCAATTTGAAAATAAGGCTCTATTTACACAAGCATGTATTGATTTATTTTTTTATGCACTTAAAAGAAAACAACAGGAAATAATATCCAAGTAAGGAAAATATTTTACATTAGGCTACACTGAACAACATTTTTCACAACAATAATATAAAATTAGAAATGTTTCTGATTACTTACATGCGGTGGAATATGTTCTGCTCCTGTTTGTGAATAATATTCCAATATGTAAACTCAATTCCCTCTGCCCAGACTTCTCACTGTGCTACTATGTTTCTGGTTTCTGAACCATCTCTGCTCTTCTTTTATATGCCCACCTAGGAGACGCAGTTTACAAGGACACATGCTACAAAACTTTAATCATTAGCTTTCAAGTCCAGGTGGAACTCGGCATGTCATGAACCATATCGAGAAATTATCCAAAGCCAATTACCAATCAACATCAAAATGTCATTGCTCAGTAAAGATGGAACTAAAGTGGATTATCACGTGTTTGTCATTTCAAAAATCCTAATGCTGTTTTTCCAGTTTGTAAAGGACAGCAGGGTCAGTTTACAAGACTTAATTGTCATGTCTGTGTGAGATTGAAAAAAAAAGCATCAAAAGGTGAACCTTCTCTAAATGAGTTCGGTTATTTAATTTAGATAGTAGGTGCTAATTAAAGGTTCAAGTCATTCAACCCAAGTTGAATGCAAGTCTTACTGCAATTCAAATTGAAACAGCTAGTTATAATTGTTTGCTTGTACTAACTGAAAGCACTAATACAAAGAGATGGCAAAGAGAATATAAAAAGTGAGATACATTTAAAAAGTGAAGAAAAGAATAAAGACATAACATAGACACCAACAATACTTAACCAATAGTAATAAAAGGTGCTGGCTGACCCAGTAAGAACTTGAAGTGTATTGCTTTACATTGTTCATGTTCTCTGTCACAAGTATGGTTACATCAGAACTCTGGCCTTGCAGTCCTTTTACGTTCCTCTTAGCTTTTTCTTTGTCAAAAGTCTGCAGAAAATGCTACTTTTGAGTCACCCATTGAATGGAAAAGCTTTTAGTGAAATACTACTAGGAAAAATTAAGATCCATCCCAACTAGCTAACATCCAAAATACGTTTTATTGTAGTACAAGGATTGCCATTCAGCATTTAAATTTAATAAAAATAAGAAAAAAATAAGAAAAAAAACAGCATAATAGATGTCATAATAGTCACTAGTAAGCCCTAAGAGCAAAAGCCATGCAAATATGGCTCTGGTTTGGATTGATGTTTTTCAAACCCCACCTCTGCCAAGCACAAAGAAAGAAATATTGAATTACTGCAAAACTAGGCATCATATCTCAAAATCTCACAAATTATTACATGTGTAAACTGATTAGACACTGGGTTTTGCCAAAAGAGGGCAAAAAGTAACTAATGGGCAAGGCCCTTAACTCACAATTGCTTTCACTGTATGAATTGTAAGTGCTGCATAAGAGCATCTGCTAAATGCTGTGCATGTAAATGCACTAGGCTACAGTTAGGAGGTGTTGGGAGCAGTGGTTCCGTAAGTGAACAGGGTGATCTGGGTGGCCCATAAAGACCACCAATAGAGAAGACTGTTTGATCTGCTGACAGTCACAAGCAGATCCCAGAGTTTTGTTGTTTACTATCTATTCAATTCAATTCAAATGTATTTATATAGCGCTTTTTACAATGGTACATTGTTTCAAAGCAGCTTTAAATTATTATATCTTAAGAGGCCAATCCCAAGTTGAGCAAGCCTAGGGCGACAGTGGCAAGGAAAAACTCCCTGAACGTAGAAGGAAGAAACCTTGGGAGGAACAAGACTCAACAGGGGACCCATTCTCCATGGA
>JAUZST010014434.1:0-10615 GCA_034779995.1 Parotocinclus haroldoi
ACTTTTCGGATTTCCTGACCTTTGATAAAAGCATAAATTCTCCCGGGGATCCCAAAAATCCTCCCATATCTCGCTGAGCCGCTTTGTATCCACTCTAAGTGGCGACTTGTGGCTTCTTTTTCACATTCGCTCTCACCTTCTTTGGTCCGATTAAACGGAATTTTGGTCCAATTAACCGGACTCGACTGTACTCTGTATATGAGGCCATATGAGTCATTAGTGACCATGACATATACCGTACTGGGTCATACCTGTAGGTGGCGATGGCCTCAGTCAGTCCATAGAGGTTGTGCACATTGTAATGGGAAGACAGTGCTTGCTGGCCGGTCATACACAGAGTGCCTGAGTTTAACTGACCTCCAATGATATCTGTAAAACCAAGACAGTATCTCCTACTCAAAGCAAGACACGGTCTGAACAGAATCCAGTCGAATTACAGTCGGTGGAGATAGCAGTTTTACATTCTTACAGGCACTAATGCTCATTGCCTCTTATTGTTCATGAAGCTCAATTATTTTTTTTTATATAAAGTCACCAGCAAACATGAGTAGTTATGGGTTGCAGGTTTCTTGGGCTTTTATTGCAGGGTTTTGGAGCTTATATCATTTGAAATATCCTCTAACTATTGTGAACAGTATATTATGAATTAATTTTGGGAATTTATTAAGCTTCTTGTTGGCTTATTTCCATAGACCTGTTGTTTATGGAGTGTACTGCTGTGTATTTGCAGAGTCTGTTTTCCTCAGTTTATAAAAGGCATCTCACCGCCGAGTTGATGTAATTTAACATAATAGAATAAAATATCACAACTTATTCCACTACACTTTTTATTTGGAACATTTTGCCTCAAATGTCCACCTGCAAAAACCCCATAACACTGGATTTAACCCTGAAATGGACTGTGCCCTGGTGTACATCTGCCTATGCTCCCAACTCTCCCCAAAACTCACTCATGTCTCCTTCAAGCTACTGACCTGGAACGTATGGTGGTTTCTCCAGTTCGGTGTCTGGGCAGCCATGTACTGACCCTTGAACAAAATTAGAGGGCTCATTCATATCCTGTAAGCACAATGAAACATTTACTAGCAAATTCACATCTAAATATCGGGTTACACAAAATGTTGGGCTGGATCTTCACTCTAGGACATTCCTAACTGGAGAGAACTGCAATGGTTTCACTGGTGTTACAGATTAGCTGGTATGATTATGACAGGACCAGTGGCACTTTTATTAAAAAGGGAAATTCTTCCAAATACTATTCACAGGTCATAGAATAAAACGGTGTTGGTCATATGGAGTTTGGAGGCACTGATAACCAGTCAAGATAACACAATCTACCAAAGTGAAAAATTTTATAATTCAAATTAATTTTTTTTAATTTAAATTTAATTCATTTAAACAACAAACATACAAACGTTTCGATCCCCTACCATTAAAATAAATGGCTAGGAAAAAAATGTTGTATATAAAGATTTCAATTTAAAAACATATTTTATGATTAAATGTGTCTGAGAGCATGACGCATGTAGGATCGCACCCTCTGGTGTTCAAAAAATGCAACAGCATTATATAGAGTAAAAAAACAGAACACCTGTGACATTGTCAGTCCCTACAATACATAGTCACATTTTTGCATCACGATGCAAATATCAGGAAATGTGCCAAATTATGCAACTTTTCATAGATGCCATTATGTCCATTGCCCAAACTATTGCATTTTAAATACAATTACAAAAAAACATAGCATGAATATCAGTGCTTTTGTGGGCCCAAAAATGTTGCAGTGGTGTTTCTTTGGTTTCTTGGCTGGATATAATTAATGTAATTTTTCTACATGGTGTGAAATGTGGCACATCACACAAACACATCACATTGTACAGAATAGATGCACCATCCATACATTTGCCCCATTATCCTTTAGTTTGAATCCAGTGTGTTGTGAGACAGTTTATAGCGTCACACTTACTATCCAGAGGCCATCTACTGGCACCATGGCATGGAAATCTTTGATGCACTCTTTCCACCACCTCACTGCATCTGGATTTGTAAAGTCTGGGAATGCGGTTGGACCGGGCCAGACCTGATACACACAGTTAGGTTACATCAAGACATAATTAACATGGTTATAATAGTGTATTTAAATGAGTGATTCATTCAACACCAAATAATCTATTTGGATTGCCCTACCTTCCCAATGAGTGTTTGCCCAGTGAGGTTTTTGATGAACACTCCTCGTCGCTCTCCTTCATCATAGGGTTTGTATGACCCTGGAGAACTAGTGCTGCTAATACCCGGATCCTAAACCAGAACCTCATACTATTAATCCCATTGGCGGTATACCTATATTGATCAACTATGTAGTGACAATGGGTTTATAAAATTAAAGTACAAACCACACTTTCATGACTACTAAACAGGATTTTAGCAGAAATGTTTTGTTAGAATTCAGATCCAGATAATGCACTTACCAAAATGAGTACATACTTCATTCCTCGGTCATGGAATTCTTGCACCATCTCAGGCAAGTCTCCAAACTTCTGCGGGTCAAAGGTGAAGACCCTTCTCTTGTCAGCATAATCAAGATCATTCCACTGCACATCCTATTGACACCGACATGTATGTTACTCTCTTGGCACTATATGTACGGCCAGTGCCCTGTATTTCAATAGAGAAGACTAAAATTCTTAAACAATAACTCTTCCTGAGAGATGGGGGATACAGAGATGGACAGATGATGGACAGATGATGGATGGAAGGTTGGATGGTAGGATGGATGGATGGAAAACTGAGTCAGTCTATCGATGATTTGTGTTTGTGAATATATGTGGTGGATGATGGGTGGATGGATGAATGACTGGGTCAGTCTGTGTATGGTTTGTGTCTGGGGATATTTGTGGTGGGAGGGCAGATGGATGGATGATGGATTGATGGATAGATGGATGGATGGATGGATGGATGGATGGATGGATGGATGGATGGAAAGAAGGATGGATGGGTGACTAAGTCAGTCTGCGTATGGTGTGTGTCTGGGGATATTTGTGGTGGGAAGGCAGATGGATGGATGGATGGATGGATGGATGGATGTATGGATGTATGGAAAGAAGGATGGATGGGTGACTGGGTCAGTCTGCGTATGGTGTGTGTCTGGGGATATTTGTGGTGGGAGGGCAGATGGATGGATGATGGATTGATGGATGGATGGATGGATGGATGGATGGATGGAAAGAAGGATGGATGGGTGACTGGGTCAGTCTGCGTATGGTGTGTGCCTGGGGATATGTGTAGTTAGTGGATGGATAGATGAATGGATGGATGGGTAAATTGACTGTTATGTGCTTGGACGTTTGGATAGATTACTGGGTGGGTAAAGGGACGGATAAACAGATGAGTGGGTATTTGGATGGATGAGTGAGTCTGTAACTGACTGGGTCAACCTGTGTATGGTTTGTGGATAGATTGTTGGGAGGGTGGTGAGTGTGTATGCGTACTCCGTTGGGGGATTTGTAGATTATTGACTGAGTTGGATGTGTCGGGGGTGCATGGGATGGAATGGATGAACAGATGAAAGGGTGGATGTGTAGGATGGATGATCTGGTGAATGAATGAAATTAATTACATTTGTAAACTGGTACGTACTAGGGGAAACTGGGCCTGGTGCATACGCTGCACCACAGCTCTTGTGGCATTGGTGGATGTGTAGCCCCAGCGACAAAGATGGAAGCCCAATGACCAATAGGGTGGCATCACGGGATATCCTAGAAGATATGATATACCTCTAAGATATCCACAAGAATCCATGTGCTGAAATACAGGGCTAGCTAGCGAAATTTGAATGCTACACACCAATAACTTCCTGGTACTGTCTGACTACATCCTGTGGATCAGGGCCTAAGAAGACATAAATGTCCAGAATTCCCCCGGTCGCCACCCAGGTCAGTGCTGGCATTGGCTGCAATGCTACTTCTAGACAGACACACAAGATAATATACGGTACATACAGTATAAAAATAAAAAGGTCTGTGAAAACCTTAAATGTTTCTACTTTCTTACCCATGGCATTACTGTTAAGGAGAAAGACACCATAAGCCTGACCATCTCCCTCCTGAACTATGCAGAATGGATGGGAGCCATAAAGGTTGGCATCTCTCTGCAAGAGACACCATCCATAAGGACATCAGGACAACTCCAAATTAAAGGTTAGTTTGGTGGGTACCCACATGTGGGGCAATATCTCTGTTCCACAGTGTGACTGAGGTCCAGTTGAGATCCAGCGTGAGGCTACTGTAATGCTCGCCAAATCCAGAGACCAAAGAGGATGCCAAGGTGGTGGAAATCTGCAAATACTGGTCTGCAAACAGCAGTGGAGCTACCGTGGTGTTTAATCTACAGTGCACAAGTCACACAAAAACATTTGATTGCACCATCTCAAACTGCAAACACCTTATTAAAAGACTGGATCATACTCACAGGACTCGTCCGTTTGATTTACGGCGAACGACAAAACCAAACGGATCCACCTGGAAATAGAGATCATACAGGAGCCTCTGTGTATTTGTAGGCTTGCTTGGCGGCACCACAACGAAGGGAACTTCAAATCGAGCAGATGATGGATCTTTCAGCTGTGTTAGGATAGATATTACAAGAAGACAATGAAAGGAACACTTCTCAAGCTAAATATTTTACCCAACCAAACATACTGGTAAATAATAACTTTAACATTCATCCCTGTACAGAGAAAAGAAAATGAGCTGCTGGGACCAGTGGTGGTTCTAGACCATTTTACGTTTGGTGGTACCTCAAAAAAGATAGGATCAGTAATCACAACGATCAATCAAATTATTTCCATCCTTTAACACACAATAGAAGCCTCTGAACAGCTTCTAAAAGTTAGAATATTACATATCTGCCTGTATTTCAAGGAAAGCTACAGTTATAGTGAAACTTACGGTAAGGTGTAAGTGGCCTGCTTTCTCTGCTATCACTTCTAACTGCAGAGAAGATAATTCTCTGGGCAGGTAGGACGGAGCACGACGAGTTAGGGTGGCTATCTGTCCCCTAGGTGAGGGTGATAGTGGTCCCATTTTAAAGCCAGGATAGGAAGCAGGGTAGAAGCACCATGGAGGGCCACTGAACCTAGACCATGGCAGTGGCATGTAGCAACAACCTCGTTTCTCACACTCCTCCTGAGTAAGGGTTCGATCCCGGGCACAGTCAAACCTCTGTTCTTCCGGTAATCTGCAGTTCTTAACAACAGCATGTGAGATGTTTCTGTTCTCACATCTGGAGAAAACTCTGGCATTTGGGATGCCTTCTGTTTTTAACGTATGTTGTGAAGTTAGTCTCAATGATGCTTGGTGAACATACAAGTGGATGCCGAATAAAAATGTTAAGAGAGTTAGTAAAACAAATAACAAAGTGTAGCGTGAGAACCAAATTATGTTCATCGTTCGTTGATCTGATTGTTTAGACATGAAGCGGAGGATCTTCTAATGTTCTACGTGCTTGCTTAGGAAGTGTTTGATTTCACACATAGCTCAAATACGTCGTTATTATTAGCAACACTGGCTTGTGTTATTTTAATCAAGGAAAAAATCCAAGTGATATTTATAACCAATAACTTTCTATCTTATACAATATTCCTTGCGCTGCCGTTTGTAAACAAGCAGTAACAGAAAGCGGAAACGGCCATTACAAATTAAGAGCTAATCGTCGTGCTACAGTAACCGTAATAACAAAATACTGTAACTATTCCATACCCCTCTACTCACCCTTAATACGTGAATTAATATATATATATACTTAGGAATCCGTTAGAAATATTTAATCACTAACTGTTCATTTGAAATCCGCGACTGGAGCCGCAGATACCTTTTCTCCACCCGTTTTCCGGCACATTCGTCTGCACCGCATAAACACAACTATGCTAGGTTAAATTGTGTATTTAGAAAATAAGTGAATATTTTATTAATTTCTGACAGACGTATTTCAGGTACATCCTTAAACGTGTTGTTATTATGCGAACATATACAGTTCTTACAAAAAACGAGATTATGGGATACCCCCTAATTTTTGTAAGCAGTATAGTTGTTTATTTACGTCCTTCATGGGTTGTGATAACTTAATCTCACACATAAAAATCACTGCACTATAATAAAAGCAAATTTTACCCCCTGCTCATCCTGGGCAGGGTCACGAGGGTCCACATGCCATGTGAGGGTCCTGTATTCACTGACAGGCAGTGGTACACTCTGGGGAAGCCATCGGCCCTAGCTGACTTGTTGCAAGTCCAGTCCAGGGTTCAAACTCAGGAATCCAAAACTGTGGCAGTTTAGGATGCTGAAGTTGTGAGTATAATCGTCACCAGCATGTCATGCTGTTGTGGTGACACAAACAAATTGACCAGAATATCCAGTAAGCTAATGCAGACTCGGGTCATGCTGGTCCAAGCTGGTTTTATACTGGTTAGTGCTGGTTCAAACCAACATCTAGGTATATACTCTCTAAAGAGTGATTTAATCATTCTTCAGCATTACGCTATTCCAAATATATTTGATGTGATTTGAAGTTTTTTCACCTGACCTGGTCAACCGACGTCTTGACGTTTTTAAAGCTTCACTAATATTTGCAGACACATTATATTTGGGTGCACTCTGGTGGCACAGTGGTATAACACTCTAACCCAGCACTGGTTTGAGCCCTGGTGATGCCGCCTGGCTGTACTGGTTTTCACATTATGACTAGGCGACTACATTAGGGACATGGGTCAGGGAAACATTTCCTGGTGCTGCACAGTGATGAACTGATATGTACTTCCATGTTGTCCTGTGGAGGCAGGTTCTGGAGCCCTATGACCCTGAAAATAGAACAATACACCAAACAATACAATGTGAAAATACAACATAATCAAAAAGATTTATGTTTGACTCTACATGAGCTGGTATACGATTAAAAAAAACATTATTTACATAATATTGCATTGATTAATAATCTGATTATTACTGCACACATAAACATGCTTTGGGCTGCCTGGCAACAAGAAGGTCCTGGGTTCAATCCCAGACCTGGATCCTTTCTGTATGGAGTCTGCATGTCCTCCCCGTGTCTGCGTGGGTTTACTCTGGGTACTCCAATTTCCTCCCACAGTCCTAAGACATGCGTGTTAGGTTAACTTGTGTCTCTAAAGTGGCCTTTAGTGTGTGCGTGTTGGATGGAATGGCGCCACATCTAAGGTTGTCTCCTCGCGCCAAGAGTTGCCGGGTGGGCACTGGCTAGATCAAGCGGAAGATAATGGCTGGGTAAATACTACTAGCCAATCAGAGTGCAGGGGTGTGGTTTGTAGAAAACGGGTAGGAAAAGAAAGACCCATAACATGATTAGCGGTGTGTGAGCGCTTCCGGCAGAGAGGCTTTGTGAGCTGCAGATTGACCCTGAGTTCCTACTGTTGCATGCATCTTTAACAGGCCTCTACACACAGGATCTGTAAGTAACTGCTTCTTCTTATCGCTTTGAATCAACTACCAGTAACCATTTCAAGAGGGTTATAACGGATTGGGAAGGCTATAACGGATCGGGCAGTTCTATAAGATGGATGTTTAGCCAGCGATTACACTTAACCTACTTAGAGCGAAGACGCTCCTGCACGAGTCTTTAGTCCGGTTTACTGGTGGCTGATCGATGTAGTCTGTCGGTCTGAGTCGTTTTACTTGTTTTTACGTGCGTTCCGCGAATCTAAAAGGCAGTTTGTGTTGGCGTTACGACGGGGAGCTCGAGCTTAACGCGTTTAAACGTTTGACGCAAAGGCGAATGAAAGTCCACATGGTCTCGGAGCCAGGCCGCTATGCTAACACGCTCAAACTCATGTTCCTGTACACGATAATCGTTGAAGATCTCTCGATGTAGATCTGGATCTTGATTCCAGGTGTCAAATACGCTCCGAACAGTGTCCAACCAGAAACAATGTTGATCTTAATAAACAGATAAACATTCCTGATGAAGCTTGTTAGCTAAGTGGTTGGCCAGCAGACCCTGCTGCCTTTAGGTTTGGTTTAATCGTCTCTGTAATTTGGGTAATTGGCTGATCGGTGATCATCCAGGCTGTAAATGAAAGGGAACCGTGCGATTAAACCGTGTCTAATCTATTCATGTTAGTCTAGACTTCATTTAGAACCAGAAGCTACGCTAGCAAGCAGCCCGTAAGAACCAATCCGGCACCCACCTATATTTGAGGATTAACACCATTTCCTCATATCAATTCCACGTCAGTGGCTATCTGACTTTAAACACGCTTTAGGAGCGTGGTCAAAATGTTTATTAATATTAATCATTAGATGTACTTGGTGTTGAGCTGCGCTTTCGCACGGCTTCGCGCCTTTACCTGCATCATCAACGTCGAGCGCGAGCAGCGTGTTTTTCAGGTTACTACACACATTTTTTAAAGCATTTATCCCACTTATGCAGGGCGACTTGCAACGAATACAGTCTTACAATCCAAGCAACCTTGGGTTAAGGACCTTGGGTCAGGAACCCAACTGTGGTAGAGGTGGGATTTGAACCCTGTACCTTCTGGTCCATAGTCCTGTACCTTAACCACAGTTCAGTACAGAAGTACCTTAGGATTGTTCAGCATAACCTCCATTCTGTACTCTAAGTCATATAGTACTGTTCAACACTTATAAAGACACTTTTGTTTTTTTTTTTTGTACCGCATCTGTCACTCTGTTTACTGTAGATTATGGAGGACTTGTATAGCCAACACAGACTGTAGTGCTTAATTGCTTCTGTATTATGAAAGTAATAATTAATGCACCTTTTCATACATCTATCATCTTGGGAATAATCCCTGTACAGAATGGGGAGAAACCTGATTTGAACTTAACTCCGTGTTTGTGTACTACTCGCAAAAAAATAGGGAATAATGAAACGGCCCCTATTTTTTTGGGAGCAGCGTACTTGTGATGTGGTTCACTTGGTCCACATGTGGAATTCCCAAACAGCAATATCACATGAATAAGGCCGCGTGCAGATTAGGTAGTTTTGATCTCCACAGAGGTTTGCTCTGGGTGCTCCATTTTCCTCCCACATACCAAAGATATACGTTGGTTAATCGGTTGCTCGAGCTGGTCCCAGTATCAATTAGTGATTTACTGCTATGGGTGTTTGGATGACCGATACGTATAATCGAATTATTACTTGTAGCTGATGAAACGAGTAATAATAAACGAGCCACAGCATTGCTGAACTTAAATGAATGTTTATTAAAGCTGTAGATGCACTGTGCCATTTGTACACGTTTAACAAAAGTTTTATTGAGCTTAACGTCAGCGTTTATGACCAGAACACGACGTCTCTGTTTCTGGTATAAAAACAAAAAGCTAAATGTGTGACTAGTAAAAATAAACTCTGTTGGATTAGTGAACATGGTAACAGCATCTTTATGTTTGAATTCCAATAACAAGTAGTGAGTTTTAATGCTGGATCCATTGTTTTCATAAATGGTGCCTCCCTCACTGAATGTGAGCATCTAGGTGTTTGTAGTTACTCAGTAGTCCCAATGTAGGAACTGTAACCGTCACTGGTTTAGTTAATTCTGCCACTGGTGTGAATGTGTCAGACCATTTGTGAATAGCAGCGGACGCAACGTGAAACGCACAAACAATAGGATGTTGTAACGATAAGAACCAGGTAGGCTTAAGTGTCATTTTAGAATCAGCTACTGTTATTTGGTTGTGCAGTAGTGTAAAATTCTGGCTTACCACCACAGGGACCTGGAATTGAGCCTGGGGAGAACTTTCCAGCTAGGACGAGCCTCCCGTGCAGACACGGTTGGCTATGTTTGTTTGAAGTGAGGTCAGACATCATGCCTCAGTACTTCAGGGGCACACGTTTGGGCTCCAGAGCCCCGATTAGGAGAATTGGTATTAAAACATGGGTTATCGTTTATGATGGGGTTAGCATCCGCCACCCAGAACATCTGTAACGTTTGACTTGATTTTCTTAAGAAGAAATGCTCAGGAAGAGAACCAGAGCGACATCGTCCTCTGTATTCCTCCCTCCCCCCATATTTGTTATCATGTTTCACAGAAATAATCTGAGCCAGTAATCCACCGCATGTCTAGCAAATTTGAGCTCGTAATGCAAGCCTAAAGGCTGCTGATTTACAGTGAGCACAGGGATGAGCCGTATGACGATTTTGGATCAACTTAAATTTCTCCCTTTTTGGTGTTCATACGTTATCACCAATTTAATTGAATACAAAGGTGCTGTTTTGATTTTGCTTGTTTAATTGTGATGATTTAAAAAAAAAAACAACAGAAAAATAAAGAACGATTTAAAACAAACGCATAACGCGTTTTGAGGCAAAAAAAGAAAAAGGATTTTGTATTAGAATACAGCAATGGCTGAAAATGTGCGCCTTTTTGTTTCTGCATATGGTTTATAATAAAAAAAATAGTACAGTCGAATCCGGTTAATGGGAGCACATCGGGACGTGATCGTTTTGCTCCTAATAACCGGCTGGTCAGATTAATCGAACATGCCCAATGTTACAAGACGGGACGTGCTATAATTTATGTAACATATTAAATGTTTATTAAACCTTTATTGTACGATTTACACG
>JAUZST010014435.1:0-10615 GCA_034779995.1 Parotocinclus haroldoi
CTCTCTCTCTCTCTCTCTCTCTCTCTCTCTCTCTCTCTCTCTCTCTCTCTCTCTCTCTCTCTCTCCCTCTCTCTCCCCCTCTCTTTCTGTCACACTTACACTTTACTTTGCCTTTGCACTCTTCCATTTGTTCTCTGATTCAATTTTTTCCACATTATCTATACCCATATACACTATTTTCTCGCATTCGCTCTATTTCATGCTCTTCTGTTAAGTAAAGCAAGTAATATTACTAATATATCACTCTGTCACAATAAACAGCCATATAAACAAGAAACATTTGTATTTGCACATATTTTCTCAGTCCATATACACAGGCACAATATTTCACAAATATCATTTTTATTGCATGCATTTGAACTACACAGTGTAGAAATGTTGTGGTTTTTTTTGGCAATAATCAGTGTTAATTCACCGGGAATCCAAAACAGAGTAAAAATGCATCCATTGGCTGCTGGTGGTGTTCTTTTTTTTTTCTTTTTTTTTTTCCTCGACCCTGTTGCCATGCAAAATGTAGTAACTTTGGGGAAGAAACAGGAGTTCCAGCATTCGGCCGAAATTAAGCTGTAAGTGCTGTTTAATATGATCCACATTCAATCTGCCCCAGCTCAAGTTTTAAATGCAAATTTGAAATAATGAAAGTTTTATGAAATTAGGTTTTACGAAGCAGACTTTCCAGTGAACAGAGCAGCGTTTAGCTTTATAAGGGTGGCTGTGTAAACGAATAGCAAAGATGCTTTTTTTTTTTAAATGCATGCCCAAATAAAGATCCTTTGTCCACACTTTAGTATTAAATCTCACGTTTCATTGGTGTTTTCTGTACCTATTATATCCAATTCCAAAATATGAAAAACTGCACCAGAAAAGCTGCTTGATTTAGGACTTTGGAAGTCAGACGTCGGACTGGTTCAGACAGCCGTGGAGGAAAACGAAGCATCAGCACAGGCTGTGACGAGGGCAGGCAGACATGCAAGTGCAGCGTTTGTGTGTAGCCTAGATACAGCGACCAGCCACCATCTGTCTGACTCTTTACTGCCTGAGAAATATTCCACTATACGCACACGTGCAAAAGTCATCGCGGAAAGTACTGGCTTTTACTTTGAAAGCCTTGACATATAATCGCAAATTTGAAAAGCAATGTTTGTGTGGAAATCACAGAATCCTATTTTTGAAATCCGAATCAGTGCTGAAAGGGAAATGAAAGGGACACAAATGATGTGCATATTCATTCTGTCTCTGCCTTAGTATTTGTTCTGACTGCAAACATCTGCACTTATATAATATTAGAAAAGAACAATAAAATAAAAGCCAGCAGACGATTACATTCTGCTAATGACTCTGACCATGTGAATTGAAATACAATATATCATAAGTGTAAAATGTAATGGTTTAACTTTATTGCAGGATTTAAGACTTGCTGATCAGACTTATACACGTCCTTCAGGATTTGTGTGAACAGAGCAGAAAGCCAAAAGCAGTCATCATTTTCTTGCGGGGACAGGGTTGAGTCCTTGCCATGCATTATTTATAAAGCCATCAGTAGATTAGGGAGAGGAGATCAACCCTAAGAAAGATAACCTAATTCTCATTCTAGCACAACAACAAATAACTGCTTCATTTATCGCTTGCACATCTCTCGATCGCACACAAACACACAGACACAGACACCATTGAATCGAAATATCTGGAGCTGTCTGCAAAATGGAAATACTAACCTAAATAAAGCTACATGATGTCACTAACTATGGTAGTACTGAATGCAGCAAAAAGAGACCAAATTTTCTTGGAATCAAAATATACTTTTCACAATGAAATACCCCCATACCCCCAATCCCCAAATTTTTGTGAGCGCTATATCTTCATGTATGGCAGCAATTCAATTCCAGTATCTGATGAATTCCCAAACAGACACCTCATACTGCTTAATAAGCTAAAAATTAGGTGATCACCTGAACCAAATCCTATTTATTGAGAAAAGTCAAAAACACGTGAACGCTGTGATTGAGATTTCTGATCTTTTCTAATGTATAGCATTAGTATTTGTTTATTCATAAACAACATAAACTTTATCACACTTGTTTCTGTAGCACTTTTTTTACAGTGGAGCGTTGTCTCATAATTTTCTAGTATCTAGACCCAAAGCTCGAACTGAGCAAGCCTAGGGTGATAGCGACCAGGAAAAACTCCCTGAACCTTATAAAGAAGGAACCTCAAGAGGAACAATACACAAAAAAGGAGCCAAACCGCTATTTGAAGCCTAGCTGTATAAATGTTTTTAAAAATGTTGTAAAAAGTTTTTTTTTTTTTTATTTTATTTTTCCCAAATTCACATGTTTATACATTTAAACAGTCATTAAGGGGTGTGGAAAGTCTCTGAAAATCCATGTATCCCTCTGTTTTTTACACCAACTTTAAAAAAAAACACAAATAGTTCAGCAGTTCATCATCAGTAGCGATGTAGCTCAATGTTTAGCGCCACATGTCACAGCAGTCGATTTCACCCCCATATAAAAAGAACTGTGCACTTTATATGGGTTTATGAACGAAACAAAAGTAAGCTTTTAACAATAGCCTTTGCTGCAATATGCCCAAGTCTACAATCCAAATGAGCAGAGTCAACAGTGGCAAGAAAAATACTCCCTCATACACATAATGAAGACAACCTGAATTGTTAAACTTATTCTAATAATATAAGCTTACATCTTGGGTCTGTTTTGTTTTGGTTCGAGTGCCGAACTATTTTGGAAGCAGCATGACCTTTCTTAAACGAAAAACGCAGACAAAAAAACAAAAAAAAAAACCCCAAATAAACCACCTGAAGAGTCTTCGAGTCCTTGGATTATAATGAGAAGCTTCTGCGTGCTAACAAAGCATCTTTGTATGTGTGCCGGGTTGAGGACTTTTAAATGCCCCTAATCTACATGATACATCTTGTTAATAAGTCAGCAAACAAAACACACTAACTATTTACGCGTCTTGTGTGGCCGTTTTTTAAAATACAGCTGCAGTTATTTAAACAATCAAGTGGGGATAAGTATTAAACAATGAGATGTCAAATATGAAATATGTTTCAAAGCTAGATAGAAACAAGTAGGGGTAGGAGCACAGTATCCAGAGGTTACGCTGATTGGGAAGAAATACAAGGAATGCATACTGAATGAAAGAGCTTCTCTATTCCATCAATATTTGTGTAGAAATGAGCTTATTTTTATTTTCGAAACAATTGCTTCAGATTCATTTTATGTTACGGTTGTAGAATACGTTACTTAATATGTTGCCCCTGCGTTTCCTCGCGTTTTGCCATTTATTAAATAGTAGTTAATCCTGTCCAAATCTATTTGTGGTTAGTACTTGTTGTCCAGCGTATTGCCCAATTATATACTACTGTAATAATAGGATTTGTTTAGCAAATATTTATTTACATTAGCCTAAGTAACAGGTTGATTTCCCTGTTAAAACAGACCGGCATGTTGTGTTTTGGACTTTGTGTTTGTCTTCTTTATTTAGAATACCAAGCAGTCAGCACAACAGGAAACAAACTTGAATATGACATTAAGACATTTAGTCATTCGTCGTCATACCATTTTCTCCACCCATTTTAAGGTAAAGGCAGGAGCCAGTCCTAGACAGGGTGCCAATCCATCTAATGGTGCACTTTATAGATACCAATTGTCCTAAATCTTCCTAGCTTGTCCTAAGTCTTTGGAATGTAAGATGAGTACCCATGAAAAAAAAACATGCACAGGGAGAACATGCAAACTCAACACGAATGATGTCTGGGCTGAGAAATGAACCAAAAATACAAGCAGTCTGATCTCACTTAGACACTGAGCAAGTGTGATGCCTGACTTGGCTCGAGGGAACCATCAGGACTCAGACCCAGGACACCCTGGTGGTAGTGGGCTGGCATATGAGAGTGCTCTAAGATTAAATGATTCGAAAAGAAATCGCTATACATGAAAGCCAACATTAAACATACAAATAAGTAGACTCATGTCCACACATATCGTAACACCGCCATAGCAATGTCCCCGATGTGCAATCAGGCCGGTAATGTCAAACTATTAATAAACATAAACCATATATCTGACCAATCAGAATTTTGATTGCTATTACTAGGGATGGCCCATAGCTGTCTACCCCTTCTTGGCGTCCTGAAGAAGCTACGAAATCATCATTTATTTAAAAAGAGTTGCTGTATGTGCGCATGCTAATTTGGCTAGATAGCAATTCAGAAATGTCAGCCAAGCCTTCTCACAAAGCAATAGACAATTTTCTTGTCAAGGAGCAGAGGATGGACTTGATAAGTAATGAGTGATCCTAGTTTGTTAAACGGTTGTACTTGCAGGATGTAGGGATTATTGTCGAGCACGTTACAAGGAAAATTAAGCTATGAAAAAGTAGAAAAATATTATTGTGCCATTTCATAGACACTACTCTTGTTTTATGTAGTAGCATGGGACTAGCAAAGCATGTAGAGAAACAGATGGACTATAATATGTAATTGTAGAACGTGTGTGTGTGCGTGTGTGTGTGTGTGTGTAGATAGACACAGATATCTATCTATTTATCTATCTATCTTTAACTTATTATCTTTAACTTTAACGTATATCAATTTGTGTAAAATAGGAATAAAGGACATTTTGAATACACTGATTTGCCTGTTTTATTTATCCTGTTTATTCCTGGTGGACTTCCTGCTTTATTTGATATTCTCATACATTGCAAAGCTTCTATTACGTTTTAAATATTTAGAGCGAGGAAAGGATAGAATATAAAGCAAAAATAAGTCAGTAGGAAAAAGAAATCTATTACTGTCATCCATTTATTACCGCCGTTTCGCTCTCTCTCTCTCTCTCTCTCTTTAATGAAGCACGTGACCTGTGACCCTGACACACTTTCCCTTGGCCTTGCTTCCCTGGCCCACTCACACCCCGATCTCTCATAAGCCACAAACAGAAAGCACCATGAACAAAGACAATAGAAGCAAAGAACACCAGGGAGTTTTCCAACCAGGACGCTCAGGGGTGAGGAACCAGTACTGTGATTGGAAACAAGCCACTTCTACTGTCTCTAGAACACAAAGCAAGGTATGTTAGATACAGAGGCCCAGTGTTAGAAATGGCTCATAAAGAGTATTAAGAGTACTCGCTTGTGAAAAGTGATCACGTGCAAATACGATGAAAAGAAAAGCATTTGAAATGCGGTTTTGTGTGACTAAGCTGTACCCGAGGGCGATATTAAGTTGAGTTTGAAAGAGATTTAGCAGTTTGCAGATTACGACAAAATAGAATATTAGGCAAAAGAAACAACATTTATGAGCAGGAACTAGAACTGAGAAATTAATAAAGATCTTTAGTACTGTAGAATATTGCTCTTCTGTAACTATTAAGATTTATTACAGCCTTTTTTCGATGCTTCTTTACATTGTGGCAAATAGACGAATCCAATGAAAAGCATCAAGTTGGAACCTCATCCGTGTCCGTGCCCCATTGTGCTGGCGGCACATCAGCAGGCATACACGAGGAGCATGACATCAGCTCGAGATCTATTCAAGGCTTCCAGTAGAGCTTCAGCTCTGACCCAGAGGAGATGGATTCAACTGAAACTCTAGCTCTGTGTTTTCTCCCTTGCTATTTCAGCCCAGTATTGATAGAGGGGACCGGTTTAAGAGAGCATGGCTGTTATTTTACTCAGCTCTTGTTACAGGCTCTGCTGCACTGACACTACACAGACAATTTAACCCCATGATCACATTACAGCAAAGTCTGTATCCACAGTGTAGCACAGCTATAGATATCTAAAGCTAGAGTGAGTTTCAGCATCACTGTAATTAATGAATTGTGCATTTACTGTATGTCTTTATACAGACTGTACAGTACCATGTTAAGAAAGGTCTTATCCCAAAGTGTTTGTTCCCAAAGCTTTGCTAAAGAAAAAAGAAGCAGGCATAATCTCTCTCAATTACATTTAGGGCATTCAGAAGATACCTTTATCCAAAGCAACGTTACAATCTCATCAACTGACTAAAGTCCTAACTGAATGATCCAACAGTGAAACCTTTGTGTTGCTGGGATTTAACCCTCAATCTTCTGGTCCAGTAGCTTAAGCATTGAGCTACCACCCCCAAAATAATCAAGATGGAACATGTTTTTAAATTTTAAAAAGTTATATATATATACAGTATATATTTATTAGTGTCTCCTGGTGAACCTTATGTTCTGCACTTTTTGCTCATGATGACAGTGCTTTAGTTAGTGACCAAATAAAGAATTATCCATTCTGACCATTAACTTCGAAAACCGTATAAGATTTTTAAGGGCTGAAGCTGTTTTGTTTTGTACATAACTTTACAAAACTTTCTTACCTTTATATGTACTTTCTGTTAAGTAGAACATTAAAGTCAGATTTATTTCATAAAAATGACATTTCATAAAATGACAGCTTTGCAATTTGCTATTATCTTCTATTATCTAGGCCCACAGTCCAAACTGAGCAAGCTTAGGGTGACAGTTGAGTGGAAGAAACCTTGGGAGGACTTACATTATTGGGAGGGTGTTATATGTGAGGAAGTAAAAAGTACATGTAGTATAGTTTTGGAAAAGTCCATTCATGGGATTATTAAAGAAATCTGCAAATGCTTAACATAACACATTTAGTCACATTGACTAACATATAACTCATAAGTCTGTGGCTCATCGCTATTCTGTAGATCCTCCACTTGATGATCTTCACACCATGTTGACATTTCAGAACATTTTTTTTTCACTGATCTAAAGATACTGCATCATGCACAGTAGGACGCTTGCCATCCTTTGCTGAGCTTGTCTTTCCTTGTTTTTTCACGATGCCGCTCGCACTTCTCTGACTGCATCCAACAGTCATTTATTGTTGTGTATATCCTAACTTAAATGTTTCCCTTTATATTTACTGTAACTGACTGGCAGAATCTTGACTCCGCAATACGAACAACATTTTTTTTACAGCTTTTTATTTTATTTTATACCTACAGTGTAGTACTAGAAATACATATGTGGGTTTACTCCGGGTGCTCCGGTTTCCTCCCACAGTCCCAAGACATGCATTATGTTAATTTATGACACTAAATAGGCCCGACCTCTGTGCATATATATATCTAACTAGTCTCGATGTAACTCTGTGTGTTTGGAAATGGCCGGTGAAGCTGATATCGACGTCAAATGAAACCCAATAAACAAACAAACAAACTAGAAATGCATGTGCAGTTCTTTACTGAATTCATGTACATTTACAACACAGTACCAGACACAGCCTGGAAAGTAACTTCGTGTATAATTACAATATATATCTTGTACCTATGATGAAGATTGTATAAAATATGTATTTTCTAACTGCATCTATACATCTACCAGCCATCAGCGTTAGCAGCTGCATAGTCAGAACCCGTTTTACTACATTCCTATGCCTAGCCTGCAATGAGTGATCATGATCTAATTATTTTATGGCAATTGAGCAAAAAATAGATCCTTCTCATGGACGTATGCATAGGCCTTCGTAACCACACTAATAACCACCTGATAACCACACAACAGGTAACAAGAAAAAGACAGGAGTTGTCTCAAGTGTTGTGGTTTTCATTTAAACTGGGGCTGAATGTAATACAGTGTGTGCATTCAAACAATTGTCTTTTAAGCCGTCAGTTCACTTCTTTGCGCCTGTGCCCACAGCAAGAGAACCTGCAGCTGTCTCAACAGCACTCAATAAAAGGGCCATACTGTAATTCTCCATAATGCCACTCTTTCAGCACCTCTATGTATAGACATCTCAAATAACATTAACCAAACAGTGTAGAAATGAAGAACCGTGTTTGCCTACTGACAATAAAGCTCCAAACCAGAGCCTTCAGCCTGAATGAACATAATAGCGGAACAAGGCGCACGTTTCCTGTGGAGATCAATGAGGGACTGACGACACGCTGACAAACTGCATGCATTTGTCAAGTCACTTCCCCAAACATCTGCTCTAGGAGGTTAGATAAACTTTGAATTTTCCATGGTTTCCGTCAGCATGACACATTCATTAGCACTGCCAGCCAAGATTCGTTTGAGCAAGGTCCTCTGAGGCTTTGGTTTAATTAAAGGAGTTTTGGTACTTTTTCATAAAGTGTATCAGAATGGACTAGAAATTCATTAAAAGAACTATTTATAAAAAATGAGTGCATTTAACCGGATTCTATTCTATCATTCGTATTCTATCATTTTCTCTGCACTTGTTCTGGTTAGGGTCGTGCCTATTTAAGAGAACACGGGGCACGGAGGTAAACCTGCCCTGGACGAGACACCAGCCGATTGTGGCTCTTACAGGTTAAACTAATAACGCTTATTTAATGTTCTGATTATTTTACAGCAACTTGACAGCTTTTTATGTGTACCTTTTTAGATAAACGGACGCAAAACTTCATTAATACACTACCAGATTAATCAGCATTTGTTTCGGAAAGTATTTCATCAAATATATTTAACATTGGGGTACAGATTTATTGTGTGTTGACCCACATTTTTGTGATTTGGTCATGTGCCTTTTATCCAGCATCGAATAAATCTGAAAAGACATTAACTACATTAAAAGTTTCTTGTCAGCTTTATTGCTGTCCCGTTTCATCCAGATTTTCGTCATTAGAAAGCTGATGGGAAGCAACTCTTTTACAGAAATCCTAGAAATATTTCTCTCCTGATTGTTGACCTACATTTTTCGAGACTTGGGACACAGAAAAGGAATCACAAATAGGCTATTAAATATCTGATATGATATTGCTGAAGCGTTTCCAGTTGCTTTGCCAGCAGATTGTTGTTACAGGAATTTTAGTGGTTTTGCTCAATCCAAACCCCCAGGAGAGTTCACTCAGTTTATCCACATTATACAATACCGTTCAAGGTTAAACGCTCCAGTACAGACTAGGCTATTTAATATCCTGCCAATACAATTATTTTAGGTTGCAGTCGCATTGACAAAGAAGCAGGAAAGCCTTTGAAACTTTACGTTTTTGTTGCTGTTGTCTCTGTAATAAACAACATTCAGACTATTGAATAAAAGACAGGGGTTTATTACTATTAAGGAAGTGCAGCAGATCAGGCATCATGTTGGCTAAAAATTGAAGTGTTTTGGAGGGAAAAAGGACAGTTTTAAATACTTCCAAGATTGTAATATAGTGGAGAAGACTTTGTTTAAAAGTACTGATTGTTAAAAGTGATGGACTAGGCTAAGAGATGTATTTTTAAAAAATGCACTTGTTAAATAAAACATTCTCAATTGTGAAGTTGAAATAAGTGTGTTGACCGAAATAAAATAAAATGTTCAAGTAAATAAAATTCCTAAATGTAATAATGACCTGCTTTAGTGAGAAATGTCCATAACATTATAAAACAGATTAGAAAAAGTCGCTTTAAACCATTCAGCTCTCTGGACCACAGGACGAACTGATTTTATAGAGTATAATCAGTAAACGCTGTTTTGAGTCGGGTATAATTTAGTGATTTTCCTTCATACCTCAGAACTATAGAAATGTCTCTAACTTTGGTAAAACTGCTATATCAAATATCTAGTGAACGTGCCAAGCACATTTCCAATTTTCATCAAAAAAGGACTTAAAAAAAAGGACTAATCGATATTTTCAAACTGTCAAGCTGCTGCTGTGACTCTGAGCTTGTGTAAATCTGTAATACAAAGCTGTCTCACTCCAGCAGATAAGGCAGGAAAGAGTGTTTACAGAGCACAAAAAGACAGCTGGGACAGGAGCTCATTAATCAAATAATAAGTGTTCCAAAATCAACCAACGCGGAAACATGCGCGGAGCGTCTGTTAGCACAGCTTTGTGTGGGGACGTGTACGCCTGGAGCGCCTCTTATTGCACTTTTGGCTTTGGGTTAGTGAAACGGCTGAGTAAACAGAGGGCACATTTGCACTTACCTTCATTCTGAATGAGACTATGCATCCTGCATCTTCACAAGTTTAATTTGTCACTTTCTGAAGCACAGCGGAGTGGGAAGCTGACGTCCCTGCTTTTCTCTCGCCTGTTGAGGACCGCACCAGAAGACATGTGGTCCTTCTGCCCATCCGCAAGGGTAAATGTGAAAGTACCGGCTTCGGTGCTGTGCTGCCGTACTGCTTCCCTCTCCTCTTCTCCAATGAGGTTCCTTAAGCCCCTACCACATGATATGGGTCAAAAAAAAAAAAAAGAAAACCAGTGAGTGAGAAGAAAGGAGATCCAGCTGGTGAGCAGAGCGAAGAATCCACCTGAGGTCCAGGTCTGGATTTTCAGCTCTTCTGTTGTCACGGTTTATGGAAGCAGCCGAGCAGAGCGAGAGGGAGGGGGTGCGACGCGGGGAAAGTGCGCATAATCCCTGCCCTGCAGAAACTTCCTCCCTCTTGAACAAGAGACGCAGCCCCTCAGCCCATTGCTGGAATGCAAAGGCCAGGATCCCGGAGGCCCAGTCAGATGAGGTCTGAGCCGCTACACTGTGAGCTGGGGCTTAGAGTCAGCAAGGGCGAGTGTGTGTGTGTGTGTGTGTGTGTGTGTGTGTGTGTGTGAGAGAGAGAAAGAGAGAAACCGAGAGAGAGAAAGAGTGTGAGTCAGATT
>JAUZST010014436.1:0-10614 GCA_034779995.1 Parotocinclus haroldoi
CTAGACCAGTGCCTAGACCAGTGCCTAGACCAGTACCTAGACCAGTGCCTAAACCAGTGCTTAGACCAGTACCTAGACCAGTTCCTAGACCAGTGCCTAAACCAGTGCCTAGACCAGTACCTAGACCTAAACCAGTACCTAAACCAGTGCCTAGACCAGTGCCTAGACCAGTACCTAGACCAGTACCTAGACCAGTACCTAGACCAGTGCCTAAACCAGTTCCTAGACCAGTGCCTAGACCAGTGCCTAGACCAGTGCCTAAACCAGTGCCCAGACCAGTGCCCAGACCAGTGCCTAAACCAGTGCCTAGACCAGTTCCTAAACCAGTGCCTAAACCAGTGCCTAGACCAGTACCTAAACCAGTACATAGACCAGTGCCTTAACCAGTGCCTAGACCAGTACCTAGACCAGTACCTAGACCAGTACCTAAACCAGTGCCTAGACCAGTGCCTAAACCAGTGCCTAAACCAGTTCCTAAACCAGTGCCTAAACCAGTGCCTAGACCAGTGCCTAAACCAGTGCCTAGACCAGTACCTAAACCAGTGCCTAGACCAGTGCCTAGACCAGTGCCTAGACCAGTACCTAAACCAGTACCTAAACCAGTGCCTAGACCAGTGCCTAGACCAGTACCTAAACCAGTACCTAAACCAGTACCTAAACCAGTGCCTAGACCAGTACCTAAACCAGTACCTAGACCAGTGCCTAAACCAGTACCTAAACCAGTGCCTAAACCAGTGCCTAAACCGGTACCTAAACCAGTACCTAAACCAGTACCTTAACCAGTACCTAAACCAGTACCTAAACCAGTGCCTAGACCAGTGCCTAAACCAGTACCTAAACCAGTACCTAAACCAGTACCTTAACCAGTACCTAAACCAGTACCTAAACCAGTGCCTAGACCAGTACCTAAACCAGTACCTTAACCAGTACCTAAACCAGTACCTAAACCAGTACCTAAACCAGTACCTAAACCAGTACCTTAACCAGTACCTAAACCAGTACCTAAACCAGTACCTAGACCAGTACCTAAACCAGTACCTAGACTTCTTCCCAAAGAGTCTTTTAATCATCAGACCATAAAACTGTTTTCCTCATGTTCTGTTCTTTCCTTTTAACTCCATTATAACCTTTGCTTTATTGACCTCTGCCAAGCCACTCTATCCACCAGGCCCTGGTTTTCTACTGCCTCCCCCCCCCCCATATTTAATGCTATAAGAATTAAGTCCCAGCTATGACTTTGCTAAAGAGGAACGAGGACCACACTAAACGTTCAGCCATAAGTAAAGTTGGAAGGTAGTTAATGGTGGTAGTTAATGGAAACAAACAAACCAAGCTGTGGCTGATGGAATGTTTACACTGAGTTATTGTAGATTATTGACTGTAGACCAGTGGGGGGAAATACCTGTTTTATCAAGTTAGGATGAAATCTAAATCTCAGTGTGCAGAAAGTGAAGGGGTGCTGGGGTGGCGCAACAGCATGGGTTTAAGGCACCCTGTAACTTGCTGGAATGGATTACGAAATCCCCTATAACCTGTGTTCTCATAAATAAATATTTCCATTAATACTGAATAAGCAATAATCGTTTGCATTGGGATAGTGATAGCGATCTGCAGGTACTAGAAATGTCCATTTAGTTCTTATTTTGAATCTTCTCACTCTCAGTCAAGTGTACTTTCGTCTTAAGAAATGTTTAATGTAAGTACTGACTCAATCCCTTTAGCTAAATACTGATACCAAAACCAGTCTGTACCTTCTGATGGTGACAGTAAACTGAAATATTAAAGATTAAGATCACATCTTATAGAGCATTAATTGTACGGGGAATTGTGGGCTTTATTTTAGTAAAGTAAAGCTTTTATTTAGATCTCTCCATTTGGTTTTATGTCCTAATGATTGTAATGTAATTTTACTTTAAATGATCAAAAACCAGTACCAAATGACTTGGGAAACAATGGTCGGTGCTTTTTGTGTACCGATTTGACGTAGCCTGCCTTACTCTTGAATCTTTTTCAGTTCAGACAGTCATTACTGAGAAAAGAGGTCCAGTGTTTACTGTGGGGATTAACAGGCCAGAGGTGCGTAATGCTGTGAACCAGGAGACAGCTAGCAGGTTATTTGAGGAGCTCTCAGCCTTTGACCAGGACAGCTCTCTCAGTGTAGCGGTGCTGTATGGAACAGGTCAGTGCCAGACTGTGAGCTATCAGTGTAGTAGTTGTTGTTGTTGTTGTTAAATTGTACAATCCTGTATATACTTATTGACAAAAAACCTCACCCAGATAGAAATGTCAGATTGTAGCAAAATTCAACGTGCCAAATATGTCTCCGGCAGATGTGTAAATGATTACAGATGTGATCTGATTGGATACTGGGTCTCACTGTGGGCAAAGGTGCTAAGATACAATATGGAATCATCTCGTCTCTATGATAAAGCCTCATTTCAACTTCCTCATTCTCCCACAATATATCATTTTGCTCTAATATCAATCTAATATATTACATTCATACATTATAAACAAGTGTTTATTTCTAACAACTCTTTCTTTTCAAGTCATTTTTTGTCAATGTGTGTATATATCTTTGTGGGTGTACACTCACAGTGATGCTAGAAAGTTTGCGAACCTGAGGTTTTCTGCATGAACATGACCTAAAATGACCTAATTCTTTTTTAATGACTAAAATAATCCAATTTTACACTTTGCTTTCAGTATCGTATGTGGTATGACCTCCTTATGCAGCGATAACTGCAACTAGTAATTTCTTTCTTTAATTTTTTTTGTACATAAACTATCAGCTAAAGCATCATTAACTCATTTTGGGAAGTCCTCAGAAATCTCTTTTTTTGTTCATGCCATGATAAGCTTCCACAGAGTTTTGTGAGGATCAGTCTCTACTAGAGTCCTGCTCTTTACATACAACAGGGGTCCTACTAATTCCTGAATTTGAAACTTTAAAGTCTCTGCTTTATTCATACATCAGAACTATAAGTGTGAGTTTAAAATGGAATTGTAACAATTGTTAAAAAGCATGGCCTGAACCAGTTTAGAGAAAAACCTTAGGATCTCACAGAAGGCTAATTGACCCGCCCCTGAATTTGAAAACTGGCTGTTCCCTGTGGATCCACTAGTAATACACAGTAAAGCAATGCATTGCCCATGATTGGAAAGGTGCTTTGAACCGGCCCATAAATTCTGTGTGTTCTGCATAGAAATGAATGAGTATGCAGGGACGTATACAAAGGCACAAAGCTTTGATTGGTTTTGATAACAAGCTGCAAGATAACATTTTAATCAGCACTGTAATATATTTTTGTAACAACATATTGACAAGCATGAGCATCTTAATTTTTTTTTGCCTGACTGTGCATTTATTATTTATAGTAAATATGTGTTCTGTTTCAGGTGGACATTTTTGTGCTGGTTATGATCTTAAAGAACTTTCCCAAAACTCTGCTCCTCTCATGCTGGAGCATAACGTTACCAAAGGTCCTGGTCCAATGGTAAGACCTTTGTAAGACAGATGGAGCCAATGGCAGCTTTAACAGATAGGGGCAGGGTTCACTACATCACTTACTGTTACTTGTGCATTCATAATGTTGTTCTTGTGTGTCTCACTTATGCATCAGGTCAATGAACATTATTTTTTCTTGGATACTCTATCTATTTATTGTTTTTAATACAATCTATACAATGTAACTTCTCTTAGACCAGTAAACACTGGTCTAAGAGAAATACACTACACACCATTAATAGACCATTATACACAAACGTGTGTAATGGGTGTATAGTACACTCCCTGAACAAACACAGCTCACCAAGATGGTATCGGCAGAAGCTTTATATGTGCGAATGTAATGATGATTACATGTAAATGATTACAGGATTAGAGCTGGACAGAAATGGACATGTAGACATGTAACACTTCAAATGAGAGTTTCATAGTGTCTAAAATAAACATCTGTGTTATATTTCAAAAGGGTCCTTCTCGCCTAAGGTTGTCCAAGCCACTGATAGCGGCTGTGACTGGCTATGCTGTAGCTGGTGGGATGGAACTGGCCCTTCTAGCTGATCTCAGAGTGGTGGAAGAAAGTGCTATTATGGGTGTTTTCTGTCGCAGATTTGGTAATGTAGTCCTGCTTGCATGCACTAAATATCCAGTACAAAACTAGATATATCATATACCTGATCAGCTTGTATGTTCAGTGGGATTCGGGTCTGGACTGTGTGGTGGCCAATCCATGTGAAAAATGTCTAATCTCCCTGAACCATTCTTTCACAATTTGAGCCCGATGATTCCTGAATAGCTCATCTTCAAATATGCCCATGCCATCAGGAAAGGAAAAATCCAGTGATGGAATAACCTGATCGTTCAGTATATTCAGGTCATCACCTGACCTCCTTCTTTGGGCACAGAATGTTTCCGAAGTAACTGCAGCCCCAGATCATAGCATAGCATGCTCCACAGTCCAATCTTTATGCTCCCTAGCAATTTTTATCCGCTTTTGCCGGTTGGCATCACATCTAGTGGTTTGGGTATGTTAGAGTAACGGGACTGAATCAAAACCGGGGAATGTGACTAAATATGTCTTTTAAAGTAAATGAATATGGATTTTTATGAAAATAAATGAATAGATTGGATATGGAATGGCAATACACAGTGTCATTGTAAATTGTAAAGTGGCAGAAACAGCAAAAACACATGCTATTTTTCAGTGTTCTAGGTAGTTTTTGTTATTGTTTTAAATGTCATTAGTGTCATTACCTTTAAATAAAATGTGGAATTGCATAATTGTGCAAGACACCTTGCGTAATAATAAAATGTATTTTAAAGTTAACTGTATTAATTGCATACAGTAAGTATTTGATAAACTGCCAGTTTTGCAAGTTTTCCTGCCTACAAAGAATGGAAAGGTGTGTAATTATTATCATAGGTACACTTCAACTGTGAGAAACAAAAATCCAGAAAATTACATTGTACGATTTTCGAATAATTATGTTATGAACTCAGTTTTATTGCATGAAATAAGTAGAACAAACATTGAGTTTCAGCTCCCTCTAAAGGTTTTTGATTGGGTTCAGGTCTGGAGATGGGCTAGGCCACTTCACGACCTTAAAATGCTTCTTATGGAGCCACTCCTTAGTTGCCCTGGCTGTGTGTTTCGGGTCATTTGTCATGCTGAAAAAAGCAACTACAATCTTTAGTGTTTTTACTGAGGGAAGGAGGTTGTCACCCAAAATCTCATAATGCATGACCCCGTCCATCCTCCTCATTACGATACAGCTGCCCTGTCCCCTTTGCATAAAAAGCACCCCCAAAGTATGATATTCCCATCCTTTTCCATGCTTCACAGTTGGTACAGTGTTCTCATCCTTTTTCTTCCTCTAAACACGGTGAGTGGAATTCATACCAAGAAGCTCTATTTTGGTCTCATCTGACCACATGACCATCTCCCATGCCTCCTTCAGATGTTCATTGGCAAACTTTCTTGCAGGATTTTAATCAGCTCAGCCCCTGCGTTTTGCCCATAGTGTATCCCAAACTCTCCATTCTATGTCTTCATGTATATTTCAAATGTATTTCTTGTGTTTATTCAAGTGGCCAACACTACTATTGTCTCTGAATCTTAGGTGTGCCACTGATTGACGGAGGTACTGTACGACTGCCACAGCTGATTGGTTTGTCTCGAGCTTTGGATCTTATTCTGACTGGTAGACCTGTAGGATCTCAGGAGGCACTGTCATTTGGACTAGCAAACAGAGTAGTGCCAGAAGGCCGAGGTATAAACACATACAGACAGAGAATCATTTACTCACTATATACACTGTGTGTATCAGGACTTTTTTTTTTCTTGGTGTTTGGTTACAACACAATACATTTCTTTAATACACAGGTATAGCACATATTGTCTAACCAAAACTTGGATGCTCTGGATTATGTATGGGTCTCCAGGAAATGCAATTTGACACTCATGTTTGCTTCTAGTCTTTGAAAAAAAGCAATCAACAGATTTGGAACTAAAAATCATTTTCCGGCCCTGAAGTTGCCAAGAAAGTCTGTAATCACATCAGAATAAGCAGACCAAGCATTTTTTTTTCTATGGTTTTCAAGGCATTGATGAATTATCTGTCGTATCTGTACTCGGCTACCAAAGTACTCACCATCTTGATCCAAAGCCGAACCTTAAATGTGGTACTGGGAGCCAACAGGCTTTTCCTTTAGCCTTGAACTGAGTAACTCTGCCGACAACTTCAGATTAGATCTCAGATCAAGATCTCGTACCAATCATTTCAGCTTGAGCGAATGTCTGGCACATTCTGGCTTCGACTTCTGAGACCATGAAATCCTCACTGTCTTTCAAAAAATCTGAAATTTCGAAAGTACTGAAGACAGGAACTGGGACTTCATCGAGTGAGCAGCTGGAGATTTGGGTACGGAATCCTTGTGTTCATGCCTGTAATAAATACCATGCAGAAGTAGCGGCCATTAACATGGTTTTAAGGCCCTCATCACACCGTTGAAAGTCCAAAGCTGAGACTTTTTCCTATGACCTTTAGTCGCTATGACTAAATGATTTGTCCTGGTCAGCCTATTTAAACCCAAAAGATACTTCTTTCCACAGTCAAAAAACATGCATTAGGTTAATTGATTCACATTCGCACAATACATTCATCATTCATCGTTATTTTTGTATACATGAAACTATTATTTCTTATTTCTTTTTATCATTTATCATTTAGGGTTAAGATTAAAATGTATCCTATACAGAAACTATAATCCACAAGTAGAAAACTTCTGATCATCATGATGTGCATACTGATTGTATGCCTGTGTGTGTGTGTGTGTGTGTGTGTGTGTGTGTGTGTGTTAGCTCTACAGGTAGCAGTTGAGCTTGCGGAGCAGATAAGCTCTTTCCCTCAGCTTTGTCTCCGTGCTGACCGTAATTCTGCCTATCATGCAGCGTTTGACTCCACTTCCTTCAACCAGGCCATGCAGTTTGAGACAGATCACGGCATCCCAGTCATTCCAGCTGAGGCTGTTGCTGGTGCAAATAGGTTCAGCTCTGGTACTGGGAGAGGGGGAACGTTTTCATGAAAACCTTTAAATACACATCTAATCCTAAACAGAGATTGTAATGCATTTGATTTGTTGCTTGTATCCTTGCTACCATTTCTGTGTAAACAAACAGGGTGTCAGTGAAAAAGTCATATGTAGTCAAATGTAGTCATGACAGATACTGAAAGGAAATTTTTTTTTGCGTAGATGTTAATATAGTTTACTGATTAATGTCTAATCAAGGTATCCAAGCACATTCAGCTCGAGACTAATATAAACATGGTAACAACTCTAAAAATACAAACGAGACTGTAGAAGACGGAGTAAGATGTCAAAGCATCAGGATAAAACAGGATTGGCATATAGAAGTATTAAATCAAATCCAGCTCTAAAAGCTAAACAAAAGACAACGAGGTTACAGTGGGCTAAAGAGAAACAATCGTGGAATGTGTATGATTGAATGAAAGTGATATTTAGCAATGCATCATGGATCTCCATTGATCAAAGACATGCTGTCACCTCGAAATATTGTGTCTGATGCTGTTCTAAAGAAACTTACAATGATCTTTTGTGGATTCGGGTCCCTGTTTAAGGTAGGTTCCTGACTAGAGCCCTGTGCTGTCGGCTAGGCCAAAAATTCCTGAGACTTTGAGATTGGATTAAGTTGGTATGAAAATGAACAAAATGAAGGACGTGTCAGATCAGCTGTAGACAGCAGTTTCTACTTGATATGCTGGATAAAAGAGAACATGTTTTGGGGATTTTACACTTAGCTGCACTGGAGATGTTTTACAGTGAGTGCTCTTATAAAGAGTAAATAGCAGGGCGTGGCAGTAGAGTCATCAGTAGAACCAATCATCATTCTTTTTTTTTACCTTGCTTTGATCCCGGGGCTCAGAGGTTGATGACCAGACTGGTTTGAGTTAATAAAAGGGCAACACTAATTCAAATAATCACTCGCAACCTTGAAGCAAATGGGCTGCAGCAGACCACACCAGATAAGCACAGACAAACTCGTACAATGTTGCACTGCCCTAATCGTGTAATTGAGGTGATAATATAGTGTTCATAACTCAGTACCGCCTTCATGAACAAACAAAGTCATAACTGCTGTGAGAACTACTGAACATCGTTGCTCTTTTACGGCAATGGGGCGGGGTTTAGATGTGTCTCTTCTGAGATGGGCGGGGTTACACTCGCTTAAACTCCGCAGGTTGCGGCTAGAGGAAGCTCAGCGTATCGAGCATGTAAAGGGAAATATAAGGGCAGACCCAGCAATCGAAGCTCCATACCAAAAGGTGGCGGCAATGCAATGTATCGCTGTTTGGCAAACGTTAACCAAGAGCAAAGAAGAAGAACGTGCTCATAGTGTTGGCATGCTTGAGTCGCTGAACTTTTAGGCTCTTGAATAGATTCTTGATTTAACTGGAATTTTCAAATCTAACCAGTATAAAGGTAAGTATTGTACAGTACAGACGTGCGTAAATGAGCTTAAACTTAATTAATAAACAAGGTCAACGAATGAATCTCGCAAATGCACTTGAGAACCTGTTTGGTGAACCCACGTGCACACTTATGCTGTAATTAACACTGAATTGGCATTTTGTTTCCTGTATAGATGTCTGGAGCTAAAGACAGAATGCGTCGCAAGAAAATGAAAAATCAGCCGTCTAATGTGACTTACTCCTCGCCTGGCTGGAGGGACTCGCAGTGGCGGAACGGAGGAGGTTTGTACTGTAAGACTTACTTATACAGATCCGTCAGGTGCTTGGTCTTTATTCCACTATAAGCTAATGGAATCATCTACAGGTACCAGTTCCGAAACACAGCCCCAGCAGCACACCAGAGTACCGCATAAAGTACAGCAGCCCAGCAACTGGATGAGGAGGTGTCAAGATGCAGCTGTTCTTCCAAATGACGATCTGCCCAAGTACATTACTGGTAACTTTGTCAGCAGTGATTTAAAGCTAACAGGGATCTTGTGCACATAAACAGTATAAACAGGGCCACAAAGGAATCTTCTTATTTAAGGAATAATGTAACTTTAGTTTTATTTTAGTGCCGAACAGCTCTAATATCATTCTTACATTACTACATACACATGATCTATCAAGCCTTTTTGGATTGGCCTGAAATAGAGGGGGCGTTTTTCTTTTTTCGTTTGCTGTTACACTGCACCCAGTTGCCGAGCGTGTCCTGAGGGGAGTGTTGGGACAGGTAGGTAGAGTATGTGAGTGGAGCGGAGCGTGTGGCAGGAATATCCAGCTCCATTCTTAATTTGTTCATCTCCAGATTGTTACTGGATTGTTGGGAGAAGTAACTCATAGAGGATGTTTCAATACTATTCCTTATTCATGTTCTTAGGCAAAGTTGGATGAGAAGCCACACCACACATCAGGACGCTTTGCTGTTGGCATATCACAGCACTCGTGGTAGCGCTCACCTTTTCTTCTCCAGGTGTCTCAAACAGCCTGAAGGGGCTTCATCAGAGAAAATAACTTTATCCCAGTCCTCTGCAGTCCAATCCCCATAGTTCCTGTAGAATATCAGTCTGTTCTTGATATTTTTCTTGGTGTGAAGTAGCTTCTTTGCTGCGCTTCTTGACACCAAGCCATCTTCCAAAAACCTTCATCTCAATCGGTGTTCAGATTTACTCACACCTGCCCTCTGCCATTCCTGAGCAAGTTCTGCTCTGGTGATGACCCCATCTCATAGCTGCACCCTCTTTAGGAGACCTGATACTTGCTTGACTTTCCCCTTTGCTTGACCTTGCCCTGAAACATTTTTTCACTGCAATTCGAAACCACTTTTCTTGACGTTCTTGATGATTTGATGAATGGTTGATACCAGAAATGTCCTTGCCCCTGAAACCCTTTTGATGTAATGTAATGATGACTGCTTGTGCTTCCTTGGAGGTAACCATGGTTAACAGAAGAAAACTTCAAAGCATCACTACCCCTTTAAAGCAACCAGTCTGCGCGTCTAGTTAGCCTGCCAGAGTGATATCAGCTGTCTTGTCCTAGCAGGTCATTTTGTAGGGCTGAAATACAGTGGCTGTATTTTTTTTTTTTGTGATAATGTCATTTTCGTGGCAGGAAATGGCTTTGCTATTAATTGCAATTAATTTGATCACTCTTTACAATCTAGACTTAATACAAATTGCCACCATTTAAAAAAATCGGAGGCAGCAAACCTTGTGAAAACCAAAATGTGTGCCGTTCTCCAACCGTTTGGCCATGACAGTATTTCAGTTCACACTGCACACACACATGATCTGCTTACTATATCCGACTTCTTGGAATCCAAGTAAAGCCTTACACTGACAGTGTAAACATTCAAATATATATTCTAGCACAAACATGTCAATGTTCTATTCCTATAGGGGAGCTTACTAAACAACGTTATATTAAATCACAAACATATTTATTGAGGGTTAAAGCGGCACCAGCATGGCAATTTTTCAACCCAGTTTTGACTGTCCTGGACTGAGACACCACTGGCAGTTTAAATACTTACACTTCAAAGCCTTCACACTATTAACCCTAAACCAACTACAAATGTTG
>JAUZST010014437.1:0-10614 GCA_034779995.1 Parotocinclus haroldoi
AATACTGTAAAAAACAAGTTCTTACTCAATTCCAGTCACCGTTTGAAGAACTTATCCAGTGGGATCTGATCCGCTTTAGCAGTGGCTAAGTGGTGACTTGTGGCTTCTTTTCTGTAGTAAATGGAAATGTTAAAGCAAAGACCTGTAGGTGGCAGTAGAGGGCTGGGGAGAAATGGGTAGTGATGCCAGAGAGTTTCCACACAGATATTACATACTGTACGCGCTCTGTGGTCCGGTTAGGGCGGAAGTTTGGGCTAAATAAGCGAAACAAATGACACGTATATAATAGGATTTGATTCTGTACTTTAGGATTCGGTCCGAATAAGCGGCTGCTCCCATTAACCAGAATCGACTGTATACAGACAGAAGTCAATTCCAATTTAGAGACACCAATTAACCTAACACGCATGTCTTTGGACTGTGGGAGGAAACCAGAGTAAACCCACGCAGACATGGGGAGGACCCAGGCCGCCCCACCCTGGGATTGAACCCGGGACCCTCTTGGGGTGAGGCGGCGGTGCCACCCCACCGAGCCCCCGTGCCGCCCCTTAACCCCGTTGAAAGAACACCCCCCTCCCAATGAGTTATATCAGGGTGTAGGCCAGATCTGCACACGTATGTGTATTGCACTGCTGTCAGAGGTCTGGCTGATTAGATATCTGCATTAACGAGCAGGAGTTCAGGTCTCCCTAATGAAGTTCTGAATGAATCTACGGTGCCCCTGTTTGCAAAAAAATGCCAGCGGATCAACTGAGCATTCGATATTGCCCCTAGTCAACCTAGGGTGTGATGTTTCGCAGTGGACTGTTGCCCAGTGTGGGGTACGTTCCCATCTTTGCAACCAGTGTTTTCAGCCCAGCCTCTCGACCCACCCTGAGCAATAACCTATTGTAGTATCTCAACAGTGAATGGCTGTTTTTGTCCTGAACTCTTGTTTGCGTGCTGGGAGATAAAACATGAAGTGGACGGCCTTTGGCTCCTAACTTTATGGGCTCCATCAGTGAAGGTTTATGGCAGATGCACCTCCCCCTGTGTAGCACAATAAGTAACCTGCACCAGCTCTGAAGCCCATTCTAGAGGAGGCGACTGGTCGTGCGTTGTTTAGGACAGGATTTTCGTGTGACAGTAAGTGGATTTTGTCCCGTACGTTTGTCTGAGCTTTTATGATTAATTCCATAAATCTAAATGCATGAGCTGCAAAAGTAACAGGATCGACACCAGGACATGGACTGGTCCATGCCCAGTCTGGTACTGTCCATAATGCAAAGGTTTTTGTTTTGGAATATGTGAGTTAGTATAATTAAGTGAGCGATAAAAGGAGACCGGGAAAGTGAGAGAACTGTTTGTTTACCCGTGCAGCTGAACGTGCAGGAGGCTGCCAGACTCTCTCCCATCATTTCTTTTACTCCGCTTTGCAAATCTATTTCTAATCAGGTGAGGAGATGGAGAAGCAGGCGGTGGATGCAGCAAGAAGAGCTTTTAACACGGGCAAGTCCAGAGACTTGCAGTACAGACGTGAACAGCTACGAGCTGTACTGAGACTCATCACCGAGCATCAAGCGGACATCTCAGCTGCTCTCCACCACGACCTGCAAAGGGTAATCGCAGCTTTTGTACAAGTCAACCCAAACTTCAGACCAAAATGGTCATTAGATGCACTACACTGGGGCTCGGGGTCCAGTAACACGTCGGTGTGCTCCACTAAACGTTTGTGAGCAGTGTAATACTGAGCTGAGTCGATTCCCTGAATCTCCGATTCAATGTCGTGAGAATTGGAGAATCGGCTCGTTTCCAACACGTGCGCATAATAGGACTGTGTGAGTCGATTCTCCTGAGTGAATCACCGTTTGAAACTAGCAAGCCTACGGTAAGTCAGCGAGTCGATTCTCTGAACTTCTGATTCAAAGTATGGAGAACATCTTGCGTCCCATTTACTGTGCACGTAAATTAGGGAATGTTTAATTTTAGGACATTTAATTTGGAATAATATTGGATCTTTGGGAGCAGGGTAGTATATATGCGAGTCGATTCTCCAATTGAAGCTCCGATTCAAGCTCACCTTTTCACTCAGAGCTAGTTCAACGATAATGCTAAACGTAGTTTAAGCCAAACATCTTTTTTTTATATACACAACAAACCACTTAGGTCATTTAAAGTGATTAAATTAGAAAAGGCACCAGTTACGCTGGCTTAATTCAAATGAAAGCTTTATTTATGCTAGCTAAAACGGACATTGATAACACAAGCTGGGAAAATGAGTCTCGATACATGAATGATGTCCCAAAACTGCTTAGCCTAAGATTGTTTCTCTTTTATACGATAAATAAAATGCACACGAACAAAATTAACGTAACTATTTTAGTATTTAATGGCCTCTTCTAACCAGATACACAGCCTGAGTGACTGACTGTGCCCAGTTAATTCTGTTTGTACACCAGTTCAGCAAGTCGTCTAGAAATACCTGTCATGTTCTCTCATATTTATTAGAATGTAATTAAAACTATTGCCCCTACAAACCAATAATTACAGACAAAAACAAAAACACAGAGCATCTTTCCACAGTCCGAAGACGTACATTCTAGGTTAATTGGTGTTTCTAAACTGCCCTTTTTGTGTAAGTAAGCGCGCCTTATGATAGATTGGCGCTCTGTTGAGTGGGTTGTAGGTTTCGTGGTCTTGCCTTAGTCAGTCACACGGTTAGCAAGGTGGTTTGATGCATAGTGCAACACGAAAAGGTGCGTTTTTGCCAAATCATTTCAGCTTCCATTGCTAAGTGCCCGCCGTGTTGTTGTTTTGGCCACAGAACGAGTTTGGCACCCAGCTTTTTGAGCTCGTTTTACTTGAGAACGAAATCAAGCTGGCCGAACGGGGACTCAGTGACTGGACGAGCGCTCAGCCTGTGCAGAAGAACATCCTTACCCTGAGAGACAGTGTTTATGTTAAAGCTCAACCGCTGGGAGTGGTGCTCATCGTCGCAGCCTGGAACTACCCTTGGGCCATGATCTTAGGGCCGCTCATCGGCGCTATCGCGGCAGGTACGTGGCTCTGCTTCAGCTTTTCCGTTTGGGAACCAGGAATCGACCTCATTTCTTGAAATCCCTAGCAGGTACACCCAGGGTTACAGTACTGGTGCTCAGATGAGCTCCTGTTAGTAAAGCTATATCTGGTAGGTGTGCCAGATAAAGCGGCTGTTGAGCAAGTCCCGGCTAGATGTCCCCGGTGGCTTAGCGTACAGCGTTATGTGGCAATAAATAACGTGTGAGAGATCACCCATGGCGATGTCATATGACCTTTGGATGTGCAGGATGTTGACATGGTATGGCAAATACCTTCATAATGCTAGAGTACGCTGTATGGAGTGCAGCTAATACTCTGATGCCTCTGATGAACCTGTAGTTAAGGGGTGTCAGTCTTTAAGATTTGAACATGATGAAAGGCTTTTTTTTTTAGGGTCTGCATCGCTAAGCACAGACTTATCAAGCGCCTTTTTCTCTTTATTCCCGTCAAAGGTAATGCTGCTGTGATGAAGCCTTCAGAACTGAGTGAGAAAACTGGCAGCCTAATGAAGGAGCTACTTCCTCGGTATTTGGATAAGGTGTGCGATCCGTCCCGGTGATTTGGGAACGGGTGACTGTCTGGAATCCTAATACAGTCATGGCTTGAAGCCCATAACTATAGCCTGTCACGTGGACATGTATGGGCATAATGAATAGATCTTTCTTCATTCATTCATTACTTAATACGTCACATTGTTTTCTATAGGGATTTTTTTACAAAGCAGCTTTACAAACATCTTGGTCCAGAACCTTAATGGGCCCAGCCTGGGATGACAGTGGAAAGGAAAGACTCCCTAAAAGCTATAAGGAACAGTTAAACGTTGGGATTTCCAAGACTCAAACCGTACAAGGACTCAAGCTTTTTGAGCAGCCTAGATGTTATATGTAAGAATTAAGCTTGAGTTATCTTATTCATCCTTCACAGAGACAGTTTAAATAAGCCTAACCTAAAAGAGACAGCGTTCCATCGACACCACTTTGGTCCATCCCTTTTATATCCTTAGAATATATCTTGGGGGAAACAAGGTATCGTGTGTAACCCTGACCCTGTACGTACACCCTAACCCTGATTTATGGCCCGTCAAGGTCCGAGACCTTATAAAACCACGAGTAGGTGTCCTAAAAAGGTCCAGACCTTGCGCCTGTTATTGCAAACGAACGTATCTTTAAGTTTGTTCCCTTCAGAGAGGTGCCAAACGTTCGCGTTAATGCTTTCAGGAGATGTACCATGTGGTGACGGGAGGAGTTCCGGAAACCCAGGAGCTGCTGAAGCAGCGTTTTGATCACATCTTCTACACGGGAAGCAGCCGAGTGGGGAAAGTGATTATGGAAGCGGCAGCGCGCCACCTCACCCCCGTCACTCTGGAGCTGGGAGGAAAAAGTCCCTGTTACATCGATAAAGACTGCGACCTTGAAGTTGCTTGCCGGTAATTTGTTGATCAACAGACGCGTCTCAGGAAGTAGAAAGTGTAGTTTCTTAAATCTGTCCCCTCGTTCTTCTTTCATGCGTTGCTTATTGGTCAGAATGAACGGTCACTCAAGGTGTTACCTTAAGTAGGAATGGAGGTATTATTATTATTATTATTATTAATAATGCTACTAATAATCATTTAATAGGACATACCCATTTCCAAGATTCGAAGCAGAGAGAAATGGAACAATGGCTGTCATGTCATGTTTTTACATTTTTCAACAATACTACTCACAAAAATTCGGGGATACCCCAAAATAAAATAGCCCCGGCATTAAATATCCCCTATTTTTTATAAGTCTGAGGCAACAGAGGCAAGGTAACCTCCCTAAACACTATACTGGGAGGACTAAGACTCAAAAAGGGAATGAAACAAAGATACCGACTTGTAAATCTGTAATAACAATTGAATTATACTGTACATCGATTTTAAACTTGCTCAGTTATTACTAAGAGCCTAATAAAGATTTGAATGGATGGACTGATAGATAAATGGACTTTGATATGACCCTCGCTGGAAAAAAAAAAAAAGTCTGGACACCCCTGGCACCCCTAGACAGTTTGAAAGTTCGAAAGTATTGAGACAGTGCTCTGCTGTATAAAGTTCTTTACAAATAAACTTGACTTGCTTATTGGATTTAGCCACCGCGATGTTAGGATGATTCGATGTTTGCCCGCTGTGCTACTTTTCGTGTTTTTAATCCAGCCGAATCACCTGGGGGAAGTTTTCCAACTGCGGCCAGACGTGCCTGGCGCCAGACTACATCCTTTGCCATCCCGGCATCCAGGACAGAATTATTAACGAGATTCGTCGGACGCTACTGGTTTGTTTTTTCCGAATTGTTTCGTTGACGCGAATTCAAAAAGGTGCGTTATACCGTATCAGATCTGCATCTGCCTGTGCCGATGACAGGAGTTCTACGGCGAGGACCCTAAAAGCTCTCCGGATTACTGCCGCATCGTCAACCAGCATCACTTTGAGCGTGTGCTGGCCCTGATGGAAGGATGCAACGTGGCTGTGGGTGGAGAGAGCGATAAATCCCAGTGCTACATCGGTACGGCTGCTCTGTGGAAACATGTAGTGCCGTTATATAATATTACAGGTCAATCTGGGGAGCGTTCGAACTTGTAACGTGGGTTTTCTGTACTTGGTTTCAAGCTCCCACTGTTCTCAAGGACGTTTCGCCCCACGCCAGGGTAATGCAGGAAGAGATTTTTGGGCCTGTGCTGCCAATAATAACTGTCAGTGACGTCGGTGAGGCCATTCAGTTCATCAGTGAGAGGGAAAAACCTCTGGGGCTTTACGTCTTCTCTTCCAACAAGAAGGTTCAAACATTTTTCTAATATCTATAATATCTATAATGCCACGTGATGGCTGAAACTGGATAATGATAGTAATAAAATGCTTAATTAGGTTCAAACAGAAAGGTGCATTGTGTGACCACTAGATGGCACTGTAGACCACAACAGTAAATCATGCACCACCTTCATATGGCGGTGATATAAAAACATGGCAAGTGCAAATATATATTTATTTGGGAAGATTCCCAGAAAGGTATTCAAAATAAAGAACCCTTTTGTCCTCAGATTGTTTCTGGGTAGAAAGTTGCATATTAATGCTTCTGTATAAACCGCTCTCATGTTCAGACCGTACGATTGACAGGGCTACAACAGAGTAACTCCCGCTGATTATCCCCACTCGCTAAATGTCCAGTGACTCTGAAAACTTACATAATCTGGGTTTATTGTTCGGGACAAACAGCTGTGAGCTGCTAATCTCTTTTTCCTGTGCAGGTGATTAAGCGAATGCTGAGTGAGACAACCAGTGGAGGGGTGGTGGTTAATGACGTCATGGTGCACTACACAGTCAGTAGCCTGCCCTTTGGAGGAGTAGGTAGGCCAGCATCTTATAAAAACACTTCCTGTGGTGTGTGGTGTGTGTGTATACACACACGTACAGCATTTAACATATTATATTTTATATACATATGATATTATATATTTACAGCATTTAACATATTATATTTTATATACATATTATATTATATATTTACAGCATTTAACATATTATATTTTATTCATATTATATTATATATTTACAGCATTTAACATATTATATTTTATATACATATGATATTATATATTTACAGCATTTAACATATTATAGTGTATTGTGTTTTTACAGCTTTTTTATAATATTTATTTACAGCATTTTATATTTTATTAATATTATGTTTTTACAGCATATTATATTATATATTTACATCATTTTATATTTTATATATTTTTAAATACTATATAATGTTTTTACAGCATTTTAAAAATTATATTATATTATATTATATTATATATTTACAGCATTTTATATTTTATTAATATTATATGTTTTTACAGCATTATATTATATTATATTATATTATATTATATTATATTATATTATATTATATTATATTATATTATATTTAGAGCTTTTTTTGTAGACAGTCTTATCCAGTTACTTTTGTAAGTTCTGTAGCTTTTCGGGGGTCACAGCTTGATGCCTAACAGTGACTTGTTGTTGTTATTATTATGATGTTTTCTCAGGAAACAGCGGGATGGGCAGCTATCACGGCAAACACACCTTTGACCAGCTTAGTCACAAACGCGCTTGCCTAGTCAGATCTTTGGCAATGGAGGGTCTTAATAAAGCGCGCTATCCTCCCCAAACTGTGTCCCGCCTGCGCAGAGCAAGGTTTTTCATGCTGAGCCGTCTGTGCAGCTGCACTCATCTTACCCGCGCCTGGGCCTTCATCGCCTCCGTCCTAGCTTTGGGACTGCTCATCGCCCTGCTGGTGGTCCTGCGCAAGGTTAGGCAACGGCTCGGTTATGATTTACTATTTCAGAACGATCCCTGTGATACAGAACCGAATCAAACCAGCAAGAGTTTTAATGACTGGCCCACTTACAATGGGAGAAACAATAAGGGGGTGCATGAATCATCATGATGCACTGGCGCCCTGTTTGTGCGCCTCATTGGCAACCCAGGGCCAAAAGTAGATTAAGTGGGTATTAAGTGTCAGGCATGTAGACAATCAAACATATCGATAGAATTTCAGTATTTGCTGTAACTCCGGATGGTGATAACTCAAGGGAACGGGGGCCGGTCGGTAAGACCCTAACCCTCCCTGGGGACCATCCAGGGCACACCCATGCCAGCGCCCTGTGCTCTCCAGTCGAGGTGCCAGACCGCTGCACGACCATGCTCGGAGAAACACGGGATTGAAAATGCGAACCGTGATAACACGTACTGCTACGAAGATCAGACAGGCGCAGGCTCTGGTAATGCTAGTCTTAAACGCCAGCGAGGGTTTGCTCCACGGATGGAGCCAAACGTCCTTGAGTAGACAACATGTGTGCGTTTGTGTGCGTTTCATTTGTTTTGTCTCTGCAAACTGTTTCGTCTGTAACGTCTCTCTCTTTTTTTTTTTCTTTTTTTTTCTTTTTTTTGTGTCCTTTCACCCAGGATACCACGGCTTGAACCGGGATAATCCTGCACAAAGACCTTCACCTTTTAACGCATTATCTGTAACGTCTCTATAGTTTTTTATTGTGCCAGATATCATATCACATGTTTCGCCGGTTCTGTATTTTAATGTGCTTGTGTAATATAGTGCTATATCCCCTAAAACGAGTGACATGTCCCCTGATTTTTGTGGGGAGTGTATATGAGATGTGTCATCTGCCGGGCTGTACCTTTGTGTCCTGTTTAGGGAACCGCTCTGTCCTGCCACCAGAGGCCTACAACATTTATAAACGTTTTAGTAGCTGACTGGACATGAAGGACTGTCGACAAAAAACAGCCACCAGGTGTCGCTAGACCTATAAGACTGCCTTCTATAGAGTATAAATAACTCTCTTTAAAAGGAAACGCTGCTGATTTAAGTCCCCAATGCTCCCGAAATGAACGATGACATTTAACCGAGACCTTTTTTTTTTGCCATCCAATGAAATTCGGGCTCATTTTTCTATACAGATTTTAAGCATTGTTCTACTGATATATATATAAGTAATAATGTTGACCCTGTGGTTTTTCTTTATGGGTGGACTGATTTGGGCGTTTTCCAGCTGGGCCTCACACTTTTGATACCCTATCACCTGTAACGCTTCGCATGCCTTGTATCTGTGTCGTCCGACTCTACGTGTGTTTATGGAAAACAATTCCGAGATTGGGATTTAGAGGTCCTGTTTTACCGCCGCTTAACTTGGTCGGGGTTTTAACCCTTCAAACCCAGGGCCACGGTGACTGGCTGGATCGGGAAACAACCGGTTCGTTTCCCGATTGCAGAACTGACGGGGGCACTTAGCGCCCTGCTCCAGGCTCACCCTAGCTAGGAGGGTAGCTCTCGTGAAAATGGGGCGAATAGCAAAATCAGAAAAAAGTTTAAAAATCCAAAAAAAAAAAGCCGTACAACATCTTTGCTAATCGTATCATTAAAGCAGTACATCTTTGTCCAGTACCTAAATTTGTCGGGTGCGCCCTTGGCAGTAGGCACAGGCGTGTCCCAGCACCCTTATAACATAAGTTTCAGATCTATCATGATCCGAAAAATGTTTAGGCCATAGAAAGTTTAAAGGGAATACTTTAATATTGAAAATACAGCAATCCCCCTAGCCTCACAAGTGGTATGTTCCGAGGCGGCGTCTCATTCTAGGGTTCTCAGGCCCCCTGAAGCTCTGACTGAACCCCTAGAACTGCCCCAGCACCCAAACCAGATTAGGCCGAGACTAGTTCCATGTGTCCCATCCAGCTCTAGGGTTTAGGAAAAGGGTGAAGGGAAGTGAAGGAAATGTCCGACAACACCCCAGCCATGACCGTACACGACCTCGAAGAATACACAAAACGACCAAATGCAATCAGCGTTCGAACTCCACGATTTAGGGTCAGAGCAGAGGGGGCCGAAGCGAAAACAAGCCACGTGTACCGTTTCCAAATGAGCATCCCATTCTCGACGTATTTTTACCCGATGGCCGTTCTGCCATGACTCACAGCGGGGAGCGGACCCCCGAGGCTGCAGCAGCAGGGTGTCAGAGCTTCATACCCGTGTACTCTGGGACGTGAACACATTCCAGTACAAGCTCGGAGCTGTAGCGTAGCTGTAGTCACGCTCGAATTGGAATGCGGCCATTATTTGGGGTCAGACTGCGAACTTTACTCGTACCGTCCTTCCGCCCGCTCTCTATTTACCCAAACGGAGCTACGCCGCTATAAAAAGGGGCGTGTTTACGTGTTTGCCGCTCGAACGCGTCTTGCACGGACCCTAATCCGTTTTACTTTCCTCCCACTTGTAATCAAAACGTACAAAGTGTCAGAACCGTTAGAAGCCTCATGGTGGGTCCCAGTTATTAAAGTGCAGCTGTGAGGCTTCCGCCACGGTTTATCCGTCCTCTTATCTTGTCCTTTTTTTTTTTTTTTTTTTGCGAAAACGAGGCAAATCTCCATCTCCTGGCTCCACTGTTGCAGTTTCCATGACTACACATTAACCCTGCTAACCTTGGCGCACACAACAGTTATGAATGTGTGTGTGTGTGTGTGTGTGTGCGCGCGTGCTAAATGACTGCACCTCCTACGCCACCAGGCCCACTCGTCTCTCTGTCAGCTGCACACACCTTCCTTCCACCTTTTCCTGTGGGGCTGTGCTGGCTCTCGCTTCAAAGGCCCGACGGCCTATAAGTATATTAATTAAAAGCGCAAGCCTATATTTGGGCCTTACGTTGCTAAAGACGGGAGTAGGTCACGCGGACACGTCTGGGTGCGGATTTGGGAAGGAGTGACGGTTTGGGGATTATTCTGTAGGGCGATCCAACGTCCACGTTTTCCCAAAGCGCTGGATTGGATTTGCTGGGGTCTCCCGCAGGACGTAGTTCTGAATTCGTTATCCCTCGGGCGCGTAAGGAAACGCGAGCCACGCCCTGTGTATTGTACCGGCGTCTTATCTCAAGTCACTGGTTCTAAACTGGTCGTAATTCAGCCGTGGGACAAAAGCCTGAGGGCGCTGGTGAAAATGCGTGGGGTTTTTTTTTTTTTTGGGGGGGGGGGGGGGGTTTTTG
>JAUZST010014438.1:0-10613 GCA_034779995.1 Parotocinclus haroldoi
GAAGCAACATATTTTTCCTTTAAAATGTTACATTTACTCAGATTAAACTTTTGATCTGTCATCTATGTTCTATTACGGATAAAATATTGACATTTGCCATCTCCACATCACTGCATTCAGTTTTTATTCACAATATGTTAAGTGTCCCAACGTTTTTGGAATCCGCTTTGTAAAGTGAACATTTCTCATGGTTTAAGATATCAGTTGCTGTTTCCTTTCCTTTTTGGTATTTTGTGCATTGAGTTAGAAAGCGTTGTATTGTTATAGATACTACACTTGGGGTGGTTCTTCTGCTTTTATTAAGTGGGAATGAGTTAGTTTGGCGTGTCCTCTGGAGAAGATCACTTGTTCTTTACTTCCCTAAGATTAGCAGTTAAGTCAGTGCATTGTTTCTTTCACTGGGTAACACTGTCTCGTTCTCACTGCCTTTTTTCTACTGTACAGTATTCAGGTTTTATTGCTCTCCAAGTGTTGCTGAGCTCTATGGTCAAGTCTAGTGTGGGGTTTCCCTTGATCATTTACATTACATTTACGACATTTAGCAGACGCCCTCATCCAGAGCGACTTACAACTCGTACAGTCTTACAAGCCAAGCCATGGTGGGTTAAGGGCCTTGCTCAGGCACCCAACTGTGGCAGCTTGGCAGAGTTTGATCACCGTATGTATGTTCTATAATTCTAAACTTGAACGTGGCTGATGGACTCAAGCGGCATGTCCACCGCTGCCCTTCTTCGTTTGTTCTGCACGTTTGCATTTCTCAAGCCCTGAACTCACTCCCATGATTCTGATATTCTCTCGTCCTCACTGAGGCATGTAACTTTTCTCCAATTTGGTCACTGTCCAGCTTCTAATGGAGTCCTTAAAATACCTAGTGAGACATTACGAGACCTTGGAATTACAAAGATTGCAAAATTACATTTTCAGCAAGCATTACTCCTGTGTCCTAATTACACCAAGATTAGGTGACAGATAAATCTTTTAAATTGTTTTAGCACAGCTGAAACCTTCAGATTCAATTTCAAAAATGGTCTTTCCTTGGGTTGCCAGGCATGTGGGTAAATTCAAATGGGGGAAATGTTCATTCTAAGCACCAGATTGCTAAAATTGTTTGAAATTAAGATTTTTTTTAATAGAGACTGTGCTTTCTATGCTCTACACTGTTGTGTTTATGGAATACAAAGAGTGTAACAAAACACTGCTCATAATTTGACTCGATTTATCCACAATTATCGATTTTATATGCAATAAAGGACATTTCCTGTGCATTTCTGGAGTGTAAATGATCTTATAAAGCTTATAAAATAAAAATGTTAGTCAACTACAATGAAAACAAGTTACAAGAAGCAGATATTTAAAAATGTAAACTAAATGCTCTGCTGTAGTTTCACCACATCTTTAATAACCGAGTGAAAACGTTCATTTTTTTGTATTTCTCAAATCATAGCAACATAATGTAAACTTTACTTGTATAAAACTTATTTTTGTCCCCTCCAAAATTAGGTGTACCCCTGAGAAGAGAGCATGTCTGTGAATATGCTAAACAATTGACAAAATGGCTTGATTCAACTCGACGAAACACATCGAACTGTTATTCCATCTTAATCTTTTTTTCCGAAGTGTACATGTGCACAAAATGCAGCGATATAGATGCATTTTAAAAATATGTTAATTTGGAACACCCAGGAAACAGGGACGACTGATAAAATGTAAACCGTTTTAAAAAATAAAAGGGCTTTCAAGTTTGTATTAAAACTGCTTTATTAGCCTAACTGCACTCCAAATTTAGTTATTTTTGATTATTATTACCCTATTTTCATGACTAGAAAAATTTCTTCGGTTGTGTTCAATCTACAACCAAGTCTTAAAACAACATTTAGCTTAAAGATCATAAAATAATGTTTCACCCGTCTGCATGCTTAATATGTTTTAGCTTTCTTCACTTGAATTTAATTCTTGTATAAAACATCTAAGCTACTTGCTCACTTTAAATTTTAATTCTCCAAAGGTTTCTTGTCCCATCACAGGTAGGGAGTTTTTTTTTGTTTTGTTTTTTTTTAAATCACCCTAAGCTTCCTCTCTGGGATTGTGAGCATTCATTCATGTTTGCCTGACACTGAACATATATTAGAACAAATATTAGACCATATTTTTCTTGTCTGAAGTTCTTGTCATAATTTTCAAAATAAAAGTATATAACATACTATAAATCCTTTATTGTTGTATAAACATACTACAGTGACAAAACCTTTTTTTAAAGAAATATTGGCATTTCAATGAAACGGTGACGCTATTATAGAAAAGCACGTAGAACTTTACATCCAAAAAGCATGAACATTTCAAGTGTAATCTGACAGTTGCAGATGGACACAAACGCAAACATACTCGAGCCGTCATACGATATAAAAGTAGGAATCATTCAACTGGGAGTTCCTACATAAGTAATATTGAGTACAAGAATATTTTAGTCAAAAGCAATATTTCAACAATAAACTGTGTAATGCAACCTGGTCTCCAAACTGACAAACCGTCCTATGATCACTTTTTATTTTAAGATAAGCTGCTCACAAAAATTAGGGGATGTTTCAAAATGAATATGAAGAGTGGAAATTCCAAAATGAATACAAAGAGGATCCAACAAGAATTGCTGGACAATCTGATTCTGTCCATGTCCCATCACTATCAGCGTGTTTTGGCAGTCTTGGGTGACCATACACCCTACCGGACGGTCAATGTGGGGGCAGTCTGGTCCGGTTTAACATGCTTCTGTTCGCCCCCATGAATATATCCCTTGCTACTCAATCACCATAACCGAGTTTGCGTAAAAACTTTGACTTTTTTTTTCATTTGCTTTTCTGATCATCTTATTTACTCAAATCAAATGTATGCTTTTCCATATTCATTCTGAAATATCCCCTAATGTATGTCTAATTCAGCATGATCTTAAATTATTGTCCCAATTGTGACTCCTTACAAACTTTTGATTGGTCTCAATGGGGCCTGATCACAAAAACTGACCTATCAGAAGAAAAACAATGAAAAATAAATCAGGTGAGTCAAGCTTTGGTAGGAAGCAGCCTATAAAACTAGGCCTTCAAACGTTGGTTGGACCAAAATGGTAGAAAACGAACTGAAGCACCTTAAATAGTTCAACGTAAATGAGATGGAATATGATAAACCCCCCGAACCTGAACTGAACCTTCTATCCATGTGGTTCAGAGATCAGGACAGCACCAAAAAAAAATATCTAAGAATGAATATCGGACATAAAATAAAATGCTATTGTTGACTGATTTGAACAAGTACATGAAATAGTCATAGTGACAATGGAGCTGCTCCTATCTGAACCAGGTGAACAGGTGAAGTCAGATCATTTTTCAGCACTGTATGTATGTATGTATGTATGTATGTGTGTGTGCTTATCACTAGCGCTGGACGAGCCGTACAAAGGCCTGCACTAGCTGTATGAAGGGTTCCTGACCCTCCTGTGTGACCTTCGTCCCTGGAGTGGTAGGTTTGGTCTGGGGGGAGGGCAGGAGGCCACTGGCAGGGGACGAGGGCGATCCACGGCGGAAAAACCTGAACAACGTCGTCAGCAAGGTGCTCTGGGGACAGGACAGGGACAAAAGTTAGAAATCCTGGTTGACGTGTGAGAAATGGATTAAAGAGTTGCTGCCTGTTCACACGGAGTGGCTTTTTATTCACGCGACAAAAAATGGAAATCTTCAATGTGTTCTGTGTCATTTTCACCAATTCAACTTAAACTCTGACATGAGCGAAGATTAGTGCAGGAAGCTCTAGTTTGTGTTTTTTGTATGCATGAACAGAATGCATTTAAATAAACAAAAAAAACTGTTTAATAAGAGTCAGTGTAAGGTTTATCATCAACATCATCATCATCATTCCTCAGCCTTTCATCTACATCCTGCCAGATATTTTCTTTAATGTAATTACAGTCAGCATGTTGCTTGTCTTATAAGCTCATGTTCTGCTTCCAATAGGTTGAGCTGTTCTGCCTGACAACTGAGCTCTGATTGGTCAGCCTGATTAGTTTTTTGTTTGTTTGTTTATTTGGCTTCTTTAACGTTGCTGTCAGCATCAGTGGCCATCTTAGCGACACACACACACACACACAATGCTAATTTTGGGCAGTAATCAATTAACCTAACACGTATGTCTTTGGACTGTGCGAAGAAACCGGAGTATCAGGAGTAAACCCACACAGACACAGGAAGGACATGCAGACTCCACACAGAAAGAACCCAGGCCGCCCCACCCTGGATTAAACCAGGGACCTTCTTGCTGTGAGGCAGCGGTGCCACCCACCGAGCCCCCGTGCTGCCCCAGCCTGATCAGAACGGTGCAGAAATTAGAACGGGGTCCATATTTTTTTAAACATTTATGCAGAGTCACTGTCCATTGGTTTGAGCCTCTGTGTGAAAGACTGCATTAATGTTAGAAACCGTGACGTGCGTTATCTTTTCATTTGTCAAAATCCGACTAAATATGAAAATTCCTTTAATGAGCTTAGTGAATCATTTTGTGTGTGGAAAATTCCAGATGAGACTCACCAGCTCGGAGCTGAGTTCCTGTTTGACTCGTTGCTTGTCCCGAGGCAAAACGGTCGGGTCTTTTAAACAGAGCATGGCCTGAGAGATCAACACGTAGAAACAGTTCTCCATTGAGAACATCAGCAAGGACCTGAACGAGATCGGAGACACGCCTTGATTAACAACAAACCCAAATGGTGATAACTTGCAGTATACAACCTAAAGTCTGTGTGGTCACTGTTCGACATTTTTAACTGCCCACCGAAGGAGGACCGCTGTAGATGACGTGGGAAACGCAAACGATATGTGCCATTAAAAGGAAGTTACGTTATTTGGGAGCATGTGGTAGCAGAGTATGAGGTTTTTGATGTCTCAGTTTTATCATGACAGAGCAGGACTGGGGTGCAACTATGACCTTATGGGCTTTGGACCCAAATGTTAGATCAACAGCTATAAGACTGTAAGAGTGCATGAGCTGTAAGTCACTCAGAACAGACCTAACTTAAATGGCAGTGTGGCACTACAGGTATGCGCTATTTAACGGCTGCATCGAGTCCCGTGGAACTGGTCGTTCACAGAAATGGACGCTGACCAGCCGTTGTCATAGTCACGCGGCTTTTAGTGCTACTGGATTATAAATATAAAGGGTTTTTTTTCACAAGGTAACTGGTGCAAACGATTCCTAAGTGCGTCGCCAATACCGAAAACGCAAGCGGAACGCTACCATCTACGCAGCATCTCTACCGCGTCCACAGTCTAATCCGTTAACCACAATGTACACTTATTTTTTTATTCCCAGAAATTCACAAAAATAACAGAAAATACAGTAATTTACAGATAAAACGCTGAAGAGGACAGCATAAATGGACCTCACGCTTCTGCAAAAGGCCAAAAATGCACCCACAGGCAGTATTACGAACATGGAAGATCAGCCAGATGAAATAGAGACTCGATGAATGAATGTAAACCATAGTTAGAGGTTAGAGAGAATATACAGGGGGACAAAATGGAGTACTACTTACAATAGGACAGGTACATAGCCTAAAACACCATTTACGGCTTGTAACAAATGAGTAGTGGAAAATCACCCACACAAACACTGAGTAACTTAACGTAACAAAACGTCCCTAAACACGAAGAACAGTCTAATTCAAATGTGACCTAATGAGCAAGCGAGCCTACGCCTAGTAAGGAGGCGAATTTAAGCTGAGGCAGGACTGCTGTTGCACAGCACTGATTGGCTAATGACCAGTATCCAGTTGTTTGTGGTCACACAGTCCAGAGTTAAAAGACTTAAAAAGTCTCATTTCAGTTGCTATAATAATGAGGTTAAAGCAAACAGGCGTTGCTCGGATAGATGTTACAACATTGCTTTAGTGTGATGGAATAATGTTTTGCTCTTCAAGAGGCGTAATCCTTAAATGATCTTGCATAAAACTAAGTGGAAATTGAAGTCATGTCTCACTTTAGCGCCTGTGTTTCCTCAGATGAGACCACTGGTTCCTTTTTCTTCTCTATCTGTGAATCGAGAACACACACATCTCAATAAATTATACACTTTAAGCAAACAAATATGCAATGTGCGAAGCATTGTTCAAAGCAATTAGTAGAATGAACATTTATTTTTTGTCTAAATATTCAAATGCATATAGGCAGTGCAGCAACCCAGGTTTAAGGCCAGGCAAGGTCTTCTAGGTCTTCTGGATACATTCATTTGTGTCTGAGGGAGGAGCAGCTGGACAGGGGAGTGTCTGCTCGCATTGCAACAATAACCCATTCTGAGCTCGGACTGACTGAATGGTGCCACCAACACCCAAATCAATAAACTGTACTGGTAACATTCATTCATTTTCATTCCCAATTAATTCTAGTCAGGCCCTAGGGTGAGCTGAGGTCTAAACGACAGTATGGGGGGGGTCAGATACTGCATGCCTGTCGCACTATGACACACCAACGGTTCTAACACACATTAGCAGAATGTGGAAGAAAACCGGTATACCCAAAGACACTGGGAGAACATGCAAACTCTCCCATTGGTTAACATGATTAATGAAAATCTTATAATAAATGCAGTAGCTTCAAAATATCACTTTGTATCCTTTTGGTGCTGGCATATGCAGTACAATGCATATATGAGAAGCCAATAAGGCTTGGGGATCCAACTCCCTGTCACCGGGTCACGGTTTGCTCAACTTTCAGTAAGACCCCGGCTACCACATTCACAAGAACTCGACTGTTTGCTGATCAACCCTGAAAAGACAAACATAATCGACAGTAGACGTCACGGTCCCATATTTAGGTTTTATATATTCACTGATCTGTAATTTGTTGGGCGAACGTTTTGGAGTTATGGTCGTGTTACAATTCAGCAGCACTATGTATCAAGGGTGATTTGAATACCTCTCCGAGCATGCTCAGTGCCACGTTGATGGTGGCCAGCAGAGTTCCAAACGACGGGGCAACATCCGAATCGAAGGCTGGAGTTGTAAAACTTAGCACGAAGAGCGTCCTGTATTCGGCAAGGTCCATGGACTAACGCATACAAACACAGAGAGGCCATCGGGGGGAGAAAATGAATACATTTTAAAAATCTGTATTTCAGCACCTTGCAGCACATCTGCCACGTTAAAACAAAGTGCCTAATATTGTACAATACCCATTATCAAAGCATAGACTACGTAAAACCTCTTAAGTTGTCTCCAAGGTGTTAGCAGCAGACCCTTTAAGTCTTATAAATGGTAGCGTGGGGCCTTTATGGATTGAATTTGTTTGTCCAGCACATCTGCTGTTGTGAATGGGTCAGCAACAATGCTTAGGTCAAGTCAAAGTATCCACATGAAGGTCAGGATACAAGGTTTAATTATCCAGAGCATAAAAACAGCGTTACCCTCTTCCCCTGTCAGTGGTTTTAACGTTATGGCTGGTAATCACCGTTAGGAATTTGCATTAAAGACATACATTTATGCGCCATTTAACGATTGCGTTACGTTCTCTATGTTAAGTGTAACCTGTACATTGCCCGGATTCTACCACATTATCTTATCAAGTCTTATAACCAGGGCAGCGACAAAATACTCTACTCTACTCTACTCTACTCTACTCTACTCTACTCTACTCTACTCTACTCTACTCTACTCTACTCTACTCTACTCGTTTTAGCATATCGTATCCATTTCAGCCTGTTCCCCCTCCAAAAAGACCATTCTAAAAAAAGCAGATTAATCGACTTGGCATCCCGATCAAGCTGTAGCCTACAGAATCCTTTTTTATACTGCATATATATTTCTGGTATTATAATATTATAATATAAAGAATAGCCTTCTCACTTTCTATATTTGATTTTGAAAGATGAGCTCCACAGGCCGGTGTTATCGCTCTGAGTTTAGGACGAACACTGACCTCCTCACGCTTGATGTGGCTGATGCTGAGGAAGCACTGCAGCAGGGGGCTGGTGACGTACTGACCCCTCTCCGAGTGGAAATCCACACTGAGCAACACTTCCCGCAAAGAGTACAGCCGATTCAGCTCGCGTACCTGCAACACCATTAAAAGTACAACGAGATTCTTTGTACCTGGCTCAAAGCATTGGAAAAGCTAGAGGTGCCACCAGAGTGCAGTAACTCCCTCTTAAGTTATTAGCAGACTATGTTCCTCCAATAACTTACGGCTGAGGACTCTATCTTAAATCTATTTCATTATTTCATTTCAATTTTATTACTAATTCAAATTTTATCATTCATTTAAATTGTATTATGTACGTCATTTTACTAATTACGACAACTTAATTATTCATGGCAACCTTTTTGAGTCTTGGTCCTCCCAAGGTTTCTTCCTTCTATAATCAGGGAGTTTTTCCTTGCCACTGTCGTCCTTGGCGTTCTCAATTTGGGATTGACCTTTTATTATAATCTAATGTTGTAAAGCTGCTTTGAGATGATGCACAATCCTAAAAGGCGCTACAGAAACAAATTTGACTTTGAGTTTGGATGCAGAAAACATGTACGGGTCGGCGTGGTACAAAAGGGGGAACTGCAGAAAACGTTTGAGAACCACTCGCGTAATGCAGAAGGACTCAGTTTACCGTTTTGTTAAGCAGGACTGTGTTCTCCAAACAAGCGATGAACGCCGTCCAGCCAAGCTCCTCCTTCCCCTGCAAGCCCTTCTTCCACCAGCACTCAAACAGCCAGTGAATGGCCTGCAGGAGCGGCACCTCAGACAGAGGTAAACAGCTCTCTATACCTGCAGGACAAACGTTACACCATTAAATCATTAACAACGCGATCCGTTTCGCCAACAGTTTAAAACACGACTCGGGTCAGACAACTAAACACGACAATAAGCTGGTTTTCATAGGGTCGCTCGATAAGGGTCGTACCGTTGAGCATGTGAGCACACTCCAGCAGCCTGGTATACTTGTCGCCGTCCTGTACCGCATCCACACACACCGTACACACCAGGGTGACGCCGTCCAGCACGGCCATGGTGTGTTTCTGAAGAGATACGGACATGTCACACGCATGCCTCAAGTCCATAATGCTCAGCCCATATCGTTTAGCTAAATCATTCATCCCCTTATTAGCAACTAACTCTATCACGTACCAGCTCAGCAGGCTGCTCCACCTCCATGTCGTCTCCACCTTCGTCCTCGAGCCCCGTGATCCAGCGCTCAGCGGGGTACGAATTCAAGGTGTCTATCAGTAATGCTGCCAGCTTGCTCCACAGCTCCAGCCTCTGGTTTCTCTGCAGCTCCTGCACCAGCTCGGCTAGGTCCAACGGCTCAGATGCATCTTTCTGGACACAAAAACTTAGAGTCAGGAGAGTCCCACCCTAAGGTCCACAACAGAGGTATATATTTTTTGGGGGGTTTTTTTGTTTTCAAAAGTGAATTATGAAGTAAGGGTTGTTGATACGGCAGCATTTAGAGTTGGAGGAAACGCACCAAGATGGATTAACTGACCCTGCTCACACGTGGCAGGCAAAGTCCCATTCAATCCCTAAATAACATGATCAGGACAAACCCCCCTGTAACTGTATTATAACTAAATGATTGGAATTAGGCAAGGTTTCGGATATAAAGTAACCAGGTAGGTAAGTGCTAACTTTGAATCAGATATTATATTTATGTACAATTATTATAATTGGCCACAAGAACTCTTTGGTGACCATACACCCTACTGACAGTCAATATGGGGGCACTCTGGTCCAGTTTACTTATTATTATTATTATTATTATTATTAGCAGTGTAACAGTGGTATAGGGATACTACTGGTGGCTGCCATGCATAAAATTACTGATTTCATTCATTCATGTCATTTTATGCATGTGGGCTGGGACACTGTTAGGGTGCCCTAACCTCGACAGGATGCTGATGCCACTTTAGAGGGACCAATTAACCTTACACGCATGTCTTTGGACTGTGGGACAAAACCAGAGTACCCAGAGTAAACCCACGCAGGCACAGATAGGGCATGCTGAACCACACAGAAAGGGCTCAGGTCGCTCCACCCTGGGATTGTAGGGGACCTGGGACTTTCTACCCACCGAGCCACTGTTGCCCCCAATTTAACGCAATTGAGTTTGCATCTCATTTGCGTAATCATACAACTTTCTTTGCTTTTCTGATGATCTTGTTTAATTGCATAAAATCTGATCCCTTCATATTCATTTTGAAATATCCCTTAATTTCTCTAAGCGGTGTATGTAAACAAACCCTCTTTATATATACAGTGGATTCCGGTTAATGGGAGCAGCCGCTTATTCGGATCAAATCCTAAAGTACCGAAACAAATCCTATAACATACGTGTAATGTTATTCGCTTATTTGGACCAAAATTCTGTTTAATCGGACCAAAGAAGGTGAGAGCGAATAAGAAATACGTAATATCCGTAAAGAAACTCTTCGTCTCTGGCAGAACTACCTGAAAACTCCCGAGTTTCTCCCCAGCCCTCTAGTGCCACCTACAGGTCTATGCCTAACATTTATTTGCCTCAGATCCCACTGGATAAGTTCTTCAAACGGTGACTGGAATTGAGTAAGAACTTGTTTTTTACAGTATTATTACTTC
>JAUZST010014439.1:0-10613 GCA_034779995.1 Parotocinclus haroldoi
AACTCTACTGTTGAACCCCAATAGTGAGTTTTTCACTGTAATTATTGTACTTGTCAGCTTCAGAATTTTTTGGTTCCTTTTTGTAATTTCTATCTCTTTATTGATATTTTCTATTTGATGTCATTCTCATATGCTCATTTAGTTATATAGACATAGTTTCTTTTATGTTTTGAACATAATTAAAATAGTCACAAATATTTAGGTATAATCAATTGTTAAAATTTCACTTCTATTTGTGGTTTATACATGGTTATTTTATGCACTGTATGTTATTTAAACATAGGTCATTTGGTAATTAGGTTTTGTTGTTGAAGTAAAGCCGTTTGGCCCTAAATGAGCTTCTCTATGTGGGAGTACAGCTTATACAGACGCTGTGAAGTAGAGTCGAGCTCTGCTGCTAATGAACAGGTGCTCTTTATGGCAGGACGCTGGTGTGGATGTGTGTTCGATGACGGAACACTAAAAAACTGAGCATAAACTGAACGACGTCCAGTCATCCACAGTGGTGTCAGGATGCATCAATATTTTTACAATGGCCAATTGGAAATGTTTAGCCCTTAAAGATCTGGGCTTGTTTTGTGGGTTTTTTATTTTTTATTTGACTGCTACATAAAACCTTTTAAATGTTTCAAAGCAGTATCAGGGATCTAACTTGAACACAGTCTAATCATTACGATTGCTCCATTCTGTTATTACATGCCATCTCAGCACATCACATCCAAAAGCGCACAACATCAGATGAAAAAAAACACTTAACCACATTTGAGGGACTAAATGTACGCAAGAAAACATACAAAAACAAACAGGCAAATGTTAATTTATGTTTTACAACACCTAGCAAGGTCAAAGTGAACGCTCTCCATCTGTCTTTCTTGCTGTAATGCGGGGGCACCCGCAATTTAGTCACGTGGTGAAAACTGTTAGCGTACTGCGAGCAGAGGCAGCATGGAAGCTGCAGCTGGAGAATTCAGAATGAGGTCGTGCCATTTGAACGCTAATACCATTGCAATCGCAATGTTCCATTCATTTCACATGCGAACTCTGACTGAACACGCACACACTGTGTGCAGCAAAAACACACACACACACACACACACACACATCATCCTCACTTTGTTAGACATGCCATATAATCAACCAGTTTGCTCAGAGTTTAAAAGAGACAGATCAGAAGCTTGAATAAAGAAGCGTAAGATAACTGGTTGTAAATAAGGCTGAATGCTAACCGCGAGCGATACCAAAGTGGTTAACATGGGCACCTGTCCTGTACAAACTTAATCTGCAATTGGGATTAGACCACAGTAATAAGTGTAATTAGTTTATCAGCGAAGCAGCACGAAGTTGTGATGAGCACATCTTACCGTTGCAGCATGCCAAACGTCAAAGCTAACACTCTAGCACTTTGGATAACATGTTCACAGCCAAGTCAGCAGCTGCACCTCTCCTCCATCACAGAGGTTACACTTAAATATTCAGTAGCATGGACGAAAGGAGAAACACTAAAGTATATTAAATTCATCATCATGGTTCATTTTAATCCATTCATTGATCAGTATGTACAACAAAAAAGCTAAATAACAAAGGAAAAGATGTTAAAGAGCCTTAGGAGGAACAAACCGTTAAACAAACACAAGTCCAAATATTAGTCCAAATAATCCAAAGTCCAAATATAAGGGCTCGGGACTTTACTGTGTCAGTCAAGACAGGTCATCATATCCTTTCCTAGAAAAGTATTCTAAAAGCCAACAAAACCTGTAAGCATTGTTCAGACATTTCTGCATTATCAAGCGCGGTTACATGCATCTAATATTCCGGTCATGATCAATATGTCATTATTCAAGTGGAAATGCAAACTGCAATTTTTCCAGCTTTCTCAGATCAGATAAAGCCACCTGATCAAGAGAGTTGGACTGAGCTCAGAAGTTGGATGTGTGGGCGCATGTGTAACCTAATCTGATTTTGGTTTTCTCGGTCTGTGTGTGCACTTAAATATCGCCTAAATGCAGCCAGCAGAATCAAACAGCAGGTCCACTTATTCTAAGAGACACTGAGGGCGTCGCACTTAATGCACTTAATAGTCTGTTAACAGCAGAATATCAGGTTTGGTCAGTAATCCAATCAAGGAGCTCACATGTACTTGAGGAATCAGATAAGGGTATCTCTCTGGGTATACATGATCCTGGCATAATGTATAGGTCCATATGCTGCATTTCAGAGTCTACACAAAATGTTCAACAACTGTTCGGCGAGAACTTAATTTGTTCTCAGGGTTGCCATATCCCACAAAAAGTCCCCCAACCCCTACAACATGGACTATGTAAATAATACCAAAAGCAAAATCTCTAAGAATAAGCGTACCTGGCAATCATGTTTCTCCCCTCTAGCTGCTACGTGCACATGCGCAGACTGCCAAATTCGAATGAAATCGGGTAACTGGTATATAAAGTACATGCTATGAGAAATCAGATTACTGGGGTAAACTAAAGCTGTCTTTATTTGATTACTTGATCAGATTTCTAGACTGGCGTATGCTGTATACATGCTGTATACACTTCAATAATTAGGTAATCACAATCAGATTATTATGTTCATATAAACACACTTTTTGTGTCTTTCGAGAGGGAGTGTGGTATCAAAGCAGGGACCCTTGTTTGTACGCAGTGTAAGAAGATTACTCTCTCTTGGGGTAGACTTAATTAGGCAAGAAAGAGTATAAACCTGTGTAAGAGTTTTAATTAAGCTCAGAGCTTACCTCAACACTAAAGAAATCCTTCCTGCCTGAACCTAAAGTTTGTGACTAGTTTCTTGTTTCTTTTTGAGATCATTTGTAATATTGTTGTACCAGAACAGTTTATCTGTTCTGTTTTTTTAATCAACTATTAAAAATACTACACACAGCACGCCGAATACAAGCCTTTGTTCACTATTCGCAAATCTAACTTGCAGATTTTTTATGTTTATTATTATTATTGGAAGTTACCACCTCCTACACACACCTACAAGTAAGCTGAAATTCTCAGTAGAGCATTGCATCTGTGCAATTTATCAGAGTAGACATACTGCTGATTATCATAGAGTATTAATAGTAATAACCACAAAACCTTTACATAACCACTAACTGACATGGAAAGGGAAAGAAAGTGAATAACAGCACTGGCTGACCTTTGTCCCAGGTTGGTGTGAGGTAAATCCCACCCCCGAGAGAGGAAATGACTTCATCGCTGTGGCTGGTAAAAAAGCGGCCTCTCCAGCCGAAACATCTGTGGATCACAATACGAAATGCATGAATAACTAGGACGAGAAGATCCCTGAAGGTCTGAAGGTCACCAGATGTCACCAGTATGCCGCCAAATCCCGGTTGTGGAGAAAGTAAAATGTTTTGTACTTCCCTGTTAAATCGTTTTCAGCTCTCAGTCCATCCACCTACGATACACTATGGGAACATCACTTCAAGTGCATGCCACTTATCTGAAAGCATCTAAATCCAGTACACCATGTCCGCCATTACGAAAACAACCCTGCTCACTGATATTAATAAATGCTGTCCCGAGGCCACATGCTTTGACCGCGACCCGCATGTCTGGCCTAAAAATAGGCCTTAAATTCTCACTGCTGGCGTCCCACCGCCTACACCATGGAGTGGAAATGACATGTTGCTGCTTTACCTTGGCCAGCGGCGGACGAGTATGCAGTGGTGTTATTCAACGCCAAGCCCGAGCATCCCTCTGAGGAGACGGGATAACGCAGGGTTCCGACCGCCGAGCTGTGAGAAGGAACAAGACTGATTTTAGCCTTCAAATCCCACAGCAGCCAGTCGGCTTTATCTCATGACCCGTCAGTACACAGAGTGCTTTTAATAGAACGCTGACTGAGGTGCTGATTCATCGACAGAATTAGAGTAGATTTCGTTTCATACAAGAGCTTTTTACATCTCTTCAATATCTCCCCTAATATATCACACATCTAAACTCCACTGCACATGGAGTGTGACGTATCACCACTCTATAAACAACATACACGTTTGCATCCGATAAGATCAAACACATGGAAATAATGGTTTGAAATGACACCCTATAAATCCACCTGGGCAGGATTCAATGTACATGGGGTCCTTTGGTTAATTTCCTATTTTAAATAATCTGCTTTGTGATATCAGAGCTTTGATCCGTTTTCTTCCCCTTGAGAATTCACACAATCTCTACAAAAATGATTAAAAATGATTAAATATGCATTAATGTTCGGTAAACGTATTGATATTAATAACCAGACAAGTGTGCTAATAAAAGTCTCTGTATCATTTTATCAGTGTAGATGTTACTCGATTCTCTCACTAGTTAGAGACAGGAAACCCAGATATCAGCAAACGATTGAATATTAATATTAAAATTTTAATATCATCCATAGGTATAACAAAATTACTTTACACTAAACGGTCACTTTATTAGGTACACCTTCTATCACCAGATTGGACCCCATTTTGTGTTCAGAACTGCCTCCATTCTTTGTGGCATACATTCAAAGTTATTCAAAGTCAAGTTCCCCCATACTGATTCTCAGTTTGAACTTGAGCAGACCATCTTAACACTGTATAACATGCCTATGTTGCTGTCATGTTATTGATTGATTAGATACTTGCGATAACACTAGAGCTCATGTTCAAACAGCTGTATCAGTTGGTTATCTGACTGCACCATAGTTATTTAGGCTAATAAAATCTCAGTAGGCACTCAGGTGCTTCTACAGCAAGTCAGTAGCCCACCACCATATGACCCAAGAGTCTGAGCGATGCCTTCTAGTCGGTTCAGATATCACACAGGGATCACTGCCAGTGTCTGTGAGAGGGCAAGCCAGATTTTTAAGCCCAACACTGGAGCACTGCAACAGCAACCCCTACTGAGCACTGGGATGGTCTGGAGCTCCATTTGGGGTATGTTTGCCAGCAGTCTGTAAGTTTCGAGACAGGATTTGGACCCCCAAAATTGCCTGTGGCCCAAATCAGGATAAAAGAGGGAACACAGACATAAGCATCAGGGCTCGCTGTTCACTGTTTTGTTAATACATACTTTTTTAAATTTGTTTTCATGAATACTGATTGAGTTTTCATTAATAACATGCATAAGTAAAAACTTTATTACAGGTTGTGCTCAGGACACTTTTATGTGCCGCAAGAAGAGGCTCCTGCCATGAAGAGAAGTGAAATGGAAAGTTGGTACTCGGCATAAAGGTTTAAAACGTTTAAAAGGTGATACTACATTGCCTGTTCTGCAAATTAGTGTTTTCTCAAGTACACTCATTCCCTCTTGATTGTGTGCAGCCAGCCAACTTATGTTTACTTGTTCCATTGTGTGCATTTTTATTTTGTTTCAGAAGTGTTTGTGACTGTTATTGTGTGCTTGTGCCTTGTGATGACTGCGAAGTGCAACCGAGGGATCACTGTAGTTACCATATCACAGAATCGCATAAAAAGCCAGTCTGACTATTTTATTGTTCAAATTTGTTTGTTTATTGTTCTATTGTATTTAACATCGCTTTCAGCTTTAGCATTAAGGTTACATCGATACTCATCAGTCATGTAATGTCCGGTCAACGTCCATGCCGGTTACCAACCTCTTCCACAGACCGTAATGTGGTTGTTTAATGGTGATGTCAAGATGACATCAGGCAAACACATTATTTACCTCATTTGTGTGCACTCACCTGTCAGTGTAGAGAGACCTGTTCTGGATATGTAACTTGCCCTTCACATGCTGGTCCCAGTCCTGAAAAGATCATGCACACACACACACACACACACACACACACACACACACACACACACACATTCAATATTCAGCACTGAGCCCCCGGACCTATGACTGAGAGATTACATAGTCGATCCCTGAACAAGGAAGCAGCTTAATAAACATGAGCTAATCATTTCTGCACATCCTGTCTCCAGTCTGCATGAAGCAGCTGTCTCGCCTTCACCCTGACCTGGGAACAATAGGTGCTGTGATTGTGCTTATGGCTTCATCTCAGCTCTGTTACAGCAACAGCTGGCTGCCTTCGCTACTCTACACCTGGCCGAATGACTTACATATGACAGACATTTGCAAGTCAGTCTATTTTGAGAGTTTGGGGAAAAAAAAATACACTCGAGGCGCAACGCTGGCATTTCCATCCACATCCCACAGCAATTCAGCCAATCACTTGGTACGTCCCACTCACCTTTAGGTTGTAAACTTTCTTCTCACAGATGGTGCACTGGTGGGGTAAATGTGTCGGGATCACCCCGTGATAGTCATTGAGCTGGTGGGCCTGTAGTGTCATGCCCACCTCCTCTTCACCCTTCTGTTGATGCTGGTATCCCATAAACCCTTGCAAACCACCGGCTGTGAAATTGGATCCCCCTGCAGGACTGTACTTGGGGTCACCTGTGGGCTCCTCTGGATTGTACATTTCCGCACGTGGACCGACAAATCCAGGTGAAGGAGTCCAGTTGGTGCCCGTGGGTGTGCTTTTCCACTGTTCCTTAAGCCCAGTCTCACCATATGCTCCCTCAGAGGTATAGATGTCCCTCTGGTAGTTGTTGTGGTTGTTTTGGGGCACATTAGAACCTCCGTACTGTCCAACGTCACCCACTTTATTAACACCTTGTGCATTACCTCCAGGAAACCGTGCCTGAAAGCCCATACTGGCCTTCTTCCCACATTCCCCATGAGGACTTCCAGCCTGGTTGGTGTTCCCACCTCCTCCATACTGACCCAGTTGGATCCCAGAGTGGTTCTGTGGGAACCCGCAGCCCACCAGCGTGCTCAGGCTGGGTGGAGGAGGAGGAGGAGGGAAGGTTATGGGTGCCGAAGGAAAGTTTGATCCTCTGAGCTGGTTGAACAGTGGCTGGGACATGGCTACATTGGAGAATACCTGATTAAGGACGGTGGCCGCGGCAGCAGTACTGCTGCTCTGGGCAAGTTTGAGACGGTGGAGGGTGAGCTGGGCCTGGAGCTGGGCCAACTGCAGACTGGCTGGGCTCAACAGCAAGTTGGAACCTGCCCCACTTAGGGCTCCGCCCACAGGGGCCTTGTTGTCGAGCTTCTCTCCAGAGCAGGTGCTGCAGGGTAAGACAAAGGCAGGCAACATACTCAATAAGTCTCCAAACTGACTGTAACAATTTTATATTGTTGTTAAGTCCATTTAATCTTCTTTGTACACTATGTACTCAATTTTATTCGTTAAATACATCTAAACTCAAAATCAAGGGCTAAATTAAATGTGATGGTTTGTAAATATTAACAAAATGAACCTGATCTCAATGCCACATTTATTAATAAACCGCACAAAAGAATACTATTCTTACCACTACTAATACTACTACCAATAATAAAGCTAATTTAAAAGGAATACCTCATGGCACAGCTAGACATATTCCAATCAAAAAGTACAGTGCAGTTCAGAATTTGACCACTCTTGCCATGGCTGATTAATGTACTCACATGCTCGCTAAATATAGCAAGGACGAACATTAATCGAAGCACGTACAGTATGCTGATGCTCCCATCTCGTCACTCATACCAGGTGATATTAAGACATGAAAGATTGATTACAGTAGGATCTTATTGTCAGGGCTGGATCAGGTGGCTTTAAATAGCAATGACAGATCCATTCTGGATCTATTTTGTTTCAGAGGCAAACTCAGCACGTGGTGTTGGAGCTTGCATGTGTCTGTTCTTTCCCAAACTGGAACTGGAGCAAGTGAATCTTGGAGGAGGATTAACACCTTGACGCTGTGGTCTCAGAGGCGTCTGGGGTTTTGATACGGACTTACAGAACTGTTTCCAGATCGTAAAGTTAACCAGGACTGAGCAGGGCACTGGCTGGATTGAGAACTCATACAGACCCTGCTCTTACATCTTAAAAATCAGCCCCATGCCCCTGGTCTCAAACTGTGCGTGTTTTCAGCACGCTATCTGAGTGATAATGGATCCAATGGTGCTCAGAACACGTGATGATCTGTGAGGTGTGGGAATGTGAGAGGACACTCCCGGTATTCAGACTGGGTTTCATTAATTGTAATGTAGCAGCGACACCCAACTGAGCATGGCTTTACAGGGCGGCCGGTTGCAAGCTTGATTTCCTATGGGATTACTGCAACTAAATCCTGAATGCAGCGTGAACTCTTTCAGTAAACAAAAAACAATGGCAGGGCTAAATGATTTGCCTCACACCTACACACAGGCAAATCCAGGGACCACAGGTCAGGTATAAATGTTCATTCCAAAATAAAATAATGACTTAATAAAATAATGACTTAAAAGACTTTAAATGACTTAACAAAAAAATAAAGATACAGTGGGAGATGAATGCTTGTAAATCCATTAGGATTTTCTCCATAACTGTGATCTAAAATATTATCAGACTTTCATAGAAATCCTGAAAGTGGAACCCAAGAACAACAATTTTGACAAGTAAAAATTATTAAAATATATTACACTTGTTCAACTATTTATTGAGTGCTGAACCTCTGGAGGTGAAATTAGAATCATGTGCTTTCAGTCAGTGGAATGACTAAGGTGTGAGCGGGCACAATTTCGTATTTAAAGAAGAGATAACTATCAAAGTCTAATCTTGTGGATGTATAAAACTGCAGAAACAGAAGAAGATTATTGGGCTTCAAAAGATTACAAAATCATCTCGGAAGAGTTTGGACTCCAGCTGCCCTTGATGTACAAAAGTACACCTGAACATTCAAGCACATGATTACCATCCAACAAACCTCACTACAAAAGCGGGGCTTGAAATAGTCTGATGTCACAAACCCAGGGTAGCTCATGAGCCAATAAAGCTCTCTCTTACATTGGCTAATATCAAAGTTCAGGAGTCCACATCAGAACACTGAACAACTGTTCATGGAAGGGTTGCATGGAGAAAACCACTGGTCTCTCATGGTCTTATTGGTGACCATGTGCAAGTTTGCTAAAGTTTACAAGCAAAAAGAAAAGCATTTTATGATGGAGACCAAATACACTGATCTCAAAAACATTTCAAAATAAATATGAAGAGATTAACAAAGAAGCAACTGATTTTAGTTCATCAAACAAGATCATCAGAAAAGCAAATACAAAATCAAATAAAGTTCTTTGATTATGCAAATGAAATTATGCAAAACTCAATTATGGTGATTGCGTAGCAAGTAATATGTTCATGTAGGAAGTAACAGAACAGAAGTATGTTAAACTGGACGAGAGTGCCCCTACATTGACTGTTCAGTAAGGTGTATGGTCAGGGTCAAATTATCCAGCAGTTCTGATGGGATCCTCTTCATGTTCATTTTGCAACATCTCCTCATTTTTGTGAGAAGTGTAGAACTTTTTGGTTTAAAGGGAATGTGTTATGTAGAAAGGTTGCCTTGCCACCAGAATTCCTGAATTCTAAATGATAGTAACAAATTACAAAGGAATGTGGTATGCTGGAAATTGGATGGTGTGTGACCGTCTGAACGTAATGGTGTCAGGTCACCACCTCCAGGAAGCATCATGCGAAGGGACAAATGCGAGCGACACACAAAACACAAGACCGTTTGTCTACTGACACTTTTCAGTTCAGATGACAGCAGTTGACAAAAAGTCCAGTGATTGATTTTAGTAGTAGTAGGGTTTGATTTCATCAATCAGAGGCCACTTAGTATACTACAGATCTTGTTGATTTAACAGAAACCCAATTGTCGTTTCAGTAGTCTTGAGCGTCAGGAGTGATTGCAAAAATTCACGTATATGTAAACGCATCCCAAATTTGATTAATTACCAAAAGGACATTATAAGGTTATTTAAAATTAAATGTCCATTAAAAGGACATTATAAGGGAGTTATTTGACGTTTCTCCAAGATGCATCAGAAGACACAGCACACATGGCATCCAAACCTTCAACATGGCAAGTGCAAAAGCTGGATAACACAAGACAAGACTTTTTATTGCCCATGTGGACAGAAACCACAGCCCAAAATAAGCAAACAAAACTAATTCTGGTTTATTTTGACTTAAAAAAAATGAATATAAGCGGTATTTGTTAACGTGATCAGATTAAATGTTTCCCTAAATGATTTTGCTAATGAGAAAAGCTTTAATGAACATTCCTAACTGATCAGGATATCGTGAATTAATTAAAAAAAATAAAAAAAAGCATTAAGCACAATCAAATGAAATAAAACAGCAGAATGTACACATGCCTCACAGCAAATCTGGTAATACAGACAGGCTAAATATATAAAATCACCAATAATTATTCACAATGAAATTAAATTACATGCTTATGTTCAATTGTAGTTAAACAATTACTACTATTATAATTATTACAAAGTAATTGCATTATTATTGGCTATTTTATACTATTGGCTATTCTTCAGCATATGAAAACTACAAAAAAAATATACAAGAAAATGAATGAAAACATTAAAGGTGTAAGTAGTATTATATTAAAATAATTAGAATACTAATAGTAGTATAAAAGTGATTGACATTATGTTTTAGGTGCAGCCTTTTTTGTGAACTAACACCCCCCCCAACAAACACAAACACACACACACACACACACACACACACACACACACACACACACACACACACACACACACACACAC